>OZ005744.1:125282785-125485285 GCA_963930735.1 Dioctria linearis | reverse complement strand
TTTAACAGAATATCGAGGAACTCCTCCCAGAGGCAGTCAGCGAGGATCTGAACAATGCTTTCGATATGAAAATGAGAGACATTTTGCAAGGGAATGTGGCTTGGAACTACAGTCTCCTTTCTGCACCAAATGCCGAGGATATGGTCAGTACAGTATGCAACTGTCTGCGAAAGTACTTCGCAGAGCAAAATAGTCGACAGATGAGAAACGGAGAGCAGCAGCTGGGGAATTCGTCTACAGCTGCCTTCCATATAAAGTTGAATTTTCTAAAACCTAAAGGGAGGAAACCAATGCAATAGAGAAAAAGTCTATTAAACAACAATATCATCACAGTAGGATCAAATATAGGAGTGGTAGATAGATTAAGATTACTTGTGGACACAGGAGCGACTTGTAGCATAATTAAGATAAGTTGTATAAAAGGAAGCACACCCATACAAACTCTACAAATAATCATGATCGGGGATTATTTGGAGCTCAAAATAGCTCAATTGGAGCTTGTAATGCCCACTTACGTATAGGTACAATCATTGGGTCCTTTGAATCTCACATAATTGAAAACACGGACTCAATACCAGCTGATGGGATACTGGACTTTCTTAGAGTAAGGCCATCATCGATTGTACAGATGAAAAGACGGCAATACAAGGTGAGATAAGACCTGGGAAACAGAATCCACTTTCTCGCAACATAATAGGAAATTGATGTGTTGAAACCATCGTCTTATAGATGTGTCACGAAAAAGGCCCAAGTCTACCTGGGATTAAGAATGGCCTGGTTATCTCAGACAAGGAGGTAGGAAATCGAATTCAAGAACAGATATCAGCATTGAAGAACATTGTGAGTAATGTCGATTTCCATTGATATTTTAAGAAAAGTGCACGTCAATCAATGAAAAACGACATATTTATTACGTTTTCCGGATTAGCCGCGTTATAAATAAATTATTTAATGAGTGCTGAAACAAGTACTCATCCCAAACGTTTCGCTTCAAGTTACATTGAGCGTGGTCACCGGGTACTGCCTGAAATGTTGCATACGATTGGAGCTACGAAGATTGTACCGGTGCGTATGCTGTTGCTGTGGTTGATGCATTTGTAGTTGCTGTTCTGCAGAGTTTTGTGAACAAACATAACTTACTACGTCACTTTTTAAGCCAAGCTTATTTCGGATTAACCCTGAAGATGTTTTAAGGATGGGATCCCAAGTTCGTGAAAGCTGGAAACTGTTGTCGCGATTGAAATTAAGTCGACGTTTTATTTCAATCGCCTCACGAACAAGATGAGGAGTATAATAAGGCTCGCGAGCCCGGACTTCTGCCTTTCCAACATGAATCCAATGATGTTCTGTTGGATGGTCCAGAATATGCTCGCAAATTGCTGATTTTTCCCGCTGGTTCTTGCTTACAGCATTTATATATTCTTTTAGGCGGGTAGCAATACTTCTTTGTGTTTGCCCAATATAATATGACCCACAGCTACAAGGGACTGCATATACGCCTGGTGTTTGGAGTGGAAAGCGATCTTTTGGTGATTGCAGGTGATTTATCTCCTTCTTAGGTGGTAAAAAGAAGGATTTCACACCGTGTCGCTTCAAAACTTTTCCCACTCTATCTGTGACACCTCTAACATAGGGCAGGAAGGCTTTCTTCTGGTTTAACCTCTCCTGACTACTGTCCCTTTCCCTTGACAAAATAGGCTTTAAAGTCCGTTGTTTTCTTGTGTAGCCATTGAATTTCAGAACATTATCCACATACTTAAGTTCTGCCGCCAAATGGTCATCATCACAGATTCTGTGGGCACGGTGAACTAGTGTGGAGACGACGGATCTTAAATTTGCTGGGTGGTGGTGTGAGGTAGCATGTAGGTAACGATTAGTGTGCGTTATTTTGCGATGAACTGTGTGTCAGTCAAATAAATTCGCCTAGCTATCTGTTATCTAAGCACTTGGTGGATGTTTGAAAACCATTGGTCGGACAGACGGAACATCACATTAAAGATTCCACACATTTCGTGTCGCTTTTGGGTTAACTTAAGCCTTGAAGAAGATGAAGTTATGATCAGTTTTGATGTAGAATCACTGTTTACTAATGTGCCTGTACAGGTAGTGCTAAGTGTCATTCAACAGCTCATTTCATCCTCCGACATTAGCGCCTCACATATACCTCTTTTGGAGTTCTGTTTAACATCTGGATACTTCAGTTTCTGTAACCAGTTCTATCTACAAAAAGATGGTGTGGCCATGGGCCTGCCTTTAGCGCCTATAGTTGCTGACTTATGGATGGAGCATTTTGAGAAAACAGCACTAAGCAGTTCACAACAAAAACCTAAAGTGTGGCTCAGGTATGTGGATGACACCTTCTGTATTTTAAAAAGATCTGAAATCGAGAGTTTCTTACAACATCTAAACTCTCAACAATCCAAGACCAAGTTCACGTTTGAGCAAGAACAGAACGGATCCCTTGCGTTTTTGGACGTTAAAGTTATACGGAAGGATGATGACACGTTAGGACACACAGTTCATCGCAAAATAACGCACACTAATCGTTACCTACATGCTACCTCACACCACCACCCAGCAAATTTAAGATCCGTCGTCTCCACACTAGTTCACCGTGCCCACAGAATCTGTGATGATGACCATTTGGCGGCAGAACTTAACTCCTTCTTTTTACCACCCAAGAAGGTGATAAATCACCTGCAATCACCAAAAGATCGCTTTCCACTCCAAACACCAGGCGTATATGCAGTCCCTTGTAGCTGTGGGTCATACTATATTGGGCAAACACAAAGAAGTATTGCTACCCGCCTAAAAGAACATATAAATGCTGTAAGCAAGAACCAGCTGGAAAAATCAGCAATTTGCGAGCATATTCTGGACCATCCAACAGAACATCATTGGATTCATTCTGAAAAGGCAGAAGTCCTGGCTTGCGAGCCTTATTATACTCCTCGTCTTGTTCGTGAGGCGATTGAAATAAAACGTCGACTTAATTTCAATCGCGACAACAGTTTCCAGCTTTCACGAGCTTGGGATCCCATCCTTAAAACATCTTCAGGGTTAATCCGAAATAAGCTTGGCTTAAAAAAAACGTAGTTCGTTATGTTTGTTCACAAAACTCTGCAGAACAGCAACTACAAATGCATCAACAACAGCAACAGCATACGCACCGGTACAATCTTCGTAGCTCCAATCGTGTAACATTTCAGGTAGTTACCCGGTGACCACGCTCAATGTAACTTGAAGCGAAACGTTCGGGGTGAGTACTTGATTCAGCACTCATTAAATAATTTATTTATAACGCGGCTAATCCGGAAAAGGTAATAAAAATATCAGTAAGCAACCGCGAAAGCCTTAAAAGTTGTAATGAAAAACTAGTTTAATGGAACAACTTTTGACGCGATGAGAATGTAATAGTAGCTCATATCCGTATAATTTGTCAGATTGAAATTTTCTGGGAACAATAACATCACGAATAAGGTAAACATTATGAAAATTGTAATTTAAAAGATTTTGGCGTGATTGCGGATGAATTTGGTAGAGTAGTAGTTGGAGATTGATATGTGATTGACATTCAGTTGTGACATTTCTCAGATAGATGTGTGCGGAATGTAACACCGCCGATTTTTCGAGTATAGCACCACAGGCGTTTTGATGTACACCATTTCTAGCAGAGCAGGTCAATGGAATAATTTTGGTGTAACGCTACAAGAAAAGTGTAACACTTCTGCTAGAAAACGTGATCAATGGAAATCGGTATAAGGCAATTGCGGATACTGTAAACTGTAATATTTTTATTTTGTATTTTATTAACGATCGCTATGTAATATTTTACTCATCAATCTCGATCTTCGTGGTAACGATTTTTATTGTGTCTCAATTGTATGTTCAAGCTCAAGTCTAGGCTTAATTTGCCGCTTTATAGTCTTTAAGCTTTAAATGTAAGCAAGGCAAGGCTATATGCCGCTTTATTGCCTTTGCTTAGGTCGGTTGATCAGGCTGAAGATTGCAGCTTTATGATCAATAGGCTTATAAGCCGAATTGTGAGAAATGAATATACTCCAATGCAGTGATAATCAAGTCTGAGTTCTTTATTCTTTTCTTCGTCTTTTATATAATTGGTTTACATAGGTTCTTATGGAAAATCATTCCATAAGCAAGAAATGGCAATTTCAGAAATGAATTGTCCAATAAGCAAATTCATTGCTTTCTTACTTATTGAATGACCTTTTACAATAATAATTCACATCAATTGTTACGACACACATTTTTGTCACCTACTTGACTTACTTGTAAATGGTATCAAATTGCTGATTATTAAGATTGTAATTTCTTTTGATAAATTGGAAGTAAATTGTATTTCTGTTAATTTTTGTTTTGCAATATGAGATATACTTGTTTACTAGCATGATATGGCGCTTGCACAATAATGTATGTGCGTACAATGATGTGCTCATATCATGCCATTAAGCATTGTGCATTATTATTATTCATGCTATGTATGTACGTTTGTATATACGTGCATATAATGTTACAAGGTGATTAATTATCTTTTATTAGCTAGATGCGCTTTTCTTTTTGCATGATTATTTTTAGATATTATTATTACATGTATTACATGTGTATACTACAAAACAGATACCCAAGGTATATGGAATGCACGGAATTCCTTTACGAACCACGTTCCACCATTAGTGACGAAATATCGTGGAGGTGTATAGGAAAGCACGGTACAGAGAACACAATACTCTCTCTCCTCTCTCTGTCTTTCCTATAAGAATGTACATTAGTCACAGAATTACGTCACAAGCTATTAGCTGCAATGTGTAAAAATTTTAATGGAAATACCTTGTCTTCTATATATCTTGCAGATAGATAAGGTGAGTAGTAACAATAGGAAACAGAAAATCGAGCGGAGAGCGAGACAGAATTAGAAAATAATGATAAATGGAAAACAAAAACAGAAGAAGTGGTGCAAGTAAATCACATGATATGAAGCGACAGTTGGGTAGATTCGAAGGAAGCGCCTTGCCAACAGTCCTTCTTTGCCAGCCCCATCCTCCCATCTGACTCTGAGGGGCATAGTTATTCAGAGTCCCTATTTGACCTGTAAAAGAGACTACAGCAAACCTATACAACCTTCATGTGAGAGGGCGCCAGGATAATGAAGGAGGAATTAAAACTTTCAACGATTCATGTTCACGTTATAATTGCAAATGTTTCTAATAAAAATTATTACTTTTTCCAAGATTTTGTTTTCTTTGTAGTACTTAGTTTAGATCTAAAAAAAATATTTCTTTGCTTAACTAACATCAAGACTTTCAAAATTTCATAAAATAAACTTGCTTTGCTTTAGGTATATCATGTATAACAATTTTATCACTTTTCATATGATTTCATTTAAGTGTTTTTTTCTTAGTAATGTCATCTAGAGCCTTACGTGTGTTAGCGATTTATAATAATATTTAAATAATTCGTCTTAGTTTGTGTTTAGTACCTTTTCTTTTCTATAGATATTTATAGCACAGCAATGGCTATAGAAATATAAACTTTCACTTATTGGATAGCTAACTAAATTAAAATGTTCCTTCTTGCTATTTGTATCCCTCTTATGAATATCATTTAAAAAAATTATCGATAATACTTTTAAATTTACAAAAAAACAAACCTTAACTTAAATCTTGTGACATTATGAAGAAAAAGAATTTTGATTCATTTGATAATATCATTCTTTTTGTGATAACTTCGTTGATTTTGTTTGGTTTTTTTACTTCCTAGGTAAATCTTATTAAATTTTTGAGCAAATATGTGCTGGAGGTTTTATAGAAATAAAAAAATGACAATCGATTTAGTGTTTGCAATTATTGGTAACACAAAACGTTGAAGACAAAAAAATGGTGAATTTGTGATTAAATTCTCATCCTGTTAGTTCAATCTTACAATCTCGCTTATATACATACGTATTGGATGTTAACTTCATTTAGGCCCTGGTTAAGTCTAGTTGACTATTTTTCTGATCGACTGTAAATTATTTGTTTATCTCAGTTTGACATAAGTCATGTATTCAAGCTGGTAACCATGAAAAACATCCTTGAAATTTTTGTCTAATTTCAAATCAAGTTCCAAGCCTTGTACGAGCAAACAAAATGTGTATGTATGTGATTTATATAATAATGTAAAAGTATAATACGAGTGAAAACTACTCCTAAAAGTGATGATATTCGACATAAAGTGCTCGGAAAAGAGGTCACAAGATACAAACAGGCATCTCAAATACAAATTGTTGCTTGCATTTGGTGCTATTGTTGCATGTGCCTATAATCATTGTCCAGTCAAATCAAATAGTACAACTCCATCACCATATTTGAGTCTAGAACGTTTAAGACGAGTTATCATCTATATTCGTATCGGCCCACTCCGTATCATCACAAAATTGATTGCACACTTTTGCACAATAGCTATTTCGTTTCTTATAAAAGGAGTCTGAACAAAAATCTTAAGTATCGAAGCTAAAGCGGTTAATAGCTAATTTATAACTTACTCCAGAGAAGAGAATGACTTCGGAGGTACATACATGGTTAAAGCGCGCCACTTGAGGCCAGCAGGAGTATTTACAGCAGATAATGTGAACTCCGGTTGTGACGATGAAGTGCTAATTCTTTGTGGTGTAGTGTACGATTGTTTCGTTCAAATATTTGGACAAATAGTCAATCACCAAACGAGTTAAAGCAAAAACCCCAGACAATGCACTGCATTGAAGCGCTCAAACATTGATGGTTATCCGTTGCCCTTAATGAACTTGCATCCGTTTTGATGACTTTGGAGTCGCGATCATAAGAACATAAGCACTTTCTTCGACACTTTTCTTTTTGCAGAATTGCTGAGTACCTGTTCCAACAATCTAGAACTAGGTGATGAGACCGATGCGACAGCTGCTGTAATTCCAGCTGCATCGCCTATTTATTTATACTCCTATGCAGGTGGCTGATTTCGTTTGGGGTTAATTTTTGGCCCGATGTATTCGGAAACTTTCCGGCTTTATTTCTTGAACTGTGCACTGCGCGGACGATTTGACAAGACAGGCTCGTCTTCTTCTTCCTTTTCCACCTCAGCATGTCATACTGAGCTTGAGGAAACGCATCTCTCTCGGTCGGGATGCGTTCAAGTTTTCTGCTATGGACAGCAGCCGGCATACACGCTTCAGTATGTCATGTAGCATATTGCTATATGCAATACAATACGACCATAACAAAAGGGCAGAATTTTGTAACAAAAAAAACCGTTTATATAAACCTGGTCTTGGGTTTTGTGATCGAATATCTTCCTTATAAGCGCGTTCCTGTCTTGATGGATGTATGTAGAATGTGTAAAGGCGGATTTACATTACTGCGACATTTGATTTTTGCAGAGATTTATAGCGAGACTACCACATTTTTAACAACGGCTTATGAAATAACTAGTGAGTAAGAGGAGTATGGCAAGTATGTCGAAAAAATTTTGTTGGAGATATACCATAAATGAGGGGAAAAAGTCAGAGATATGCCATAGAAAATTTCTCAGCGCTAGTTCGACATTATGGGATATCTCCGACTTTATGGCATATCTCCGCGTATTTTACCTCCATGCATGAAGGAATCAAGAAGAAGATATAAATTCTTAAAATCGTAGAAATAAATTATGTTATTTTCATGCAGCTACTACAAAAGTCATATAAATAATTGATTGAAATAAAGTTTATTAAGCGTAATGAAAAAAAAAATCGATTGTTTTATTTACTTTTTTCTAATTTTTTTTATTAAAAGTTACATAGGATTTTTTCGTGCTGTGCCTGAGTTATCATAGGAGTAAAAAATTATTTATTTATCATCAACATAGACAGAGAGCTGGCGACCAAAATACTTACGTCATTTCATATACAAATCACCGCAATTTTGATTTTTCTTATGTTATCCACTGTGCTGACAGCTGATCTCAAAATCACCTGTTAGCAATAAGAATTTTGAAAGGTGAACTTCTCCTATGAAAGGATAATGAAATATAGTTTGATTTCGTATTTTAATAATTTAATATTATATTATTATACATATCAGCCCAAGAACTTCTGAATGTAAAAGCAATGAATAAGAGACCCGGTGTTACTGGTACTTGAAACTATTTCTTTATTTTAAAAACGATAATTTTGCAGAAATTTAATATGTTTAATATTAAAAAAGTTAAGGCAGAGCTAGCTTCCCCTTAGATTATCTTTTTCCTACTTCAATGGCGGGGCTTTTCCCATCACCTTGAGGTGGGACATTTGGTTCAAATATTCCTCCAGTGCAACTAATATGAAACGGCAGCTACAGCCAAAGACGTGGATGCAAAATGCCTTTCTCTTTTAAACGCCAGCCAGCTTTTTAAACTATTTTTGATGTTTGTCCTTTGGAGCTGGCCAATTTTTGACGGCTTCTATCTTCTCTGGATCGGTTCTCACTCCTTGTGATCAAACTATGCGCCCTAAATATTTAACTTCATTTTTGAATAGAGCACATTTACTCGTACTGAGCTTCAATTTTGCATCTTTGAGTCTTTGAAGTACGTCCCGTAAGTTGTTTTATGTTCCATGAATGCCCTTCTGATTACTATTATGTCATCCAAATAGACAAGACATGTTTTCCAGGTTAAACCACGTAGAACACATTCCATTAGTCGTTCGAATGTGGCTGGAGCATTACATAACCCAAGTGGCATTACTTTGAATTGCCATAAGCCACTGCCAACTGAGAAAGCAGTTTTCTCTCGGTCCTCGGCATGTGTTTGCCAGTAACTACTTTTCAAATCCAGCGTGGAAAACCATTGCGCTCCGGAAAGGGTATCCAATGTGTCATCAATCCTTGGTAATGGATAGCTATCTTTTCTCGTCACGTTATTTAGTTGGCGGTAGTCTACTCAGAATCGGGTGCTGCCATCCTTTTTCCTAACCAGAACAACCGGCGATGTCCAAGGGCTGTTAGATTCCTCTATGATGCCTTGTTTCTTCATGGAGTTCATCATGTCTGCAACTTCTGGTTGTTTGGCTAATGGAAATCTTCGTGGTGTCGGTCGAATGGGCCTGGAATCTCCTGTATCGATTCGATGCTGCACAAGATTTGTTTTGCCATAGTCATCATCATTCATTGCAAATAATTCCGAAAATTCATCGATCACCTCTTTGGCATCGTTGTGTTGTTGTTCAATTAAGGCACTGGACGAAAGAAGTTTCAGAACCTGTTGGGTAGTAGCTGGTATAGCTTTTGTTTCCTTGACATTGATACCATTATCCAAATTGACGATTTGGTAAACGGGTTCACAATTTCCAATTATAGCCCCTTCTTTTAGTTGTACCTCATTTTCGGATGTGTTAAGCACTCTGACTGGAATTAATGTTGCACCTTCTGCCTTCACTAAAGTCTTGCCAACGATGATGTTCGATGTAACTTTTGTGGGGTTCTCCACCAGATTGAATCGGCAGGTCCCGATGTCATTAGTAAGCTTTGTCCATATTAGTGTCTCGGAGCATGGCGAAAGAGTAATATTTTCGCAGACCATCGCAGACCATATTTGAGAATCCGCTCTCCGACATCCAGATTTATTTTGTATGTGGTCATGAAGTCTATTCCAAGAATGCAGTCATCCATTATGTCTGAAACCAGGAAAGTGTGAGGAAGTAGTAGTTCGCCTAGTTGAACATCTAAGGTTATTTCTCCAAACACCTGTGCTGCTGCTCCAGTTGCTGTTCTAAGTAGATATTTGGTGGTGTTGTGAAGCCATTTGTTCTTAACAAGATCTGTCCGAATACTTCACCTTGAAGCTCCAGTATCGATAGTAACTGCGCAGTAATTATTTTCTACACTTCTATATATAACAAGACTGCTATTATTTCTCTGTAACTGACCTACTTGGATAATGACTTCGGGGCTGTCGATTCCACCAACCAACTTCTGCCCCACGAAGTTGGTTTTTACTAGTTTTCCGACTGCTCAAGAGGCGAGACGATGCGACTAGTCGCTGCTTGATATCTAGTCTCTCCACGAATAGCTTGTTCCCTGGCTCGACATCTTTGGCATTCTTCTTTCCCCTCTTCTTTTGGCAATTCCACTCGGCGACGTTTTTTGCAGTCTCTTTGAAGGTGCCCTGGTCTATTACAATTCCAGCATCGAAGGACACCACGTGATGATTGCACTCTATTAAAAGTACATTTTTCCACTGAAATTTCTCTCACTCCTACTGCACTACGTGAAGCTTGTCTGGCGGATTCATACACTAATGCATAGGCTAGTGCTTCTGCTGTTGATTTCTTTCCTGCTAGCCTTAATGATTGTTGTAAATTTTGATCTGTAATAGTGTTCACAAATGCTTCCGTTGTCACTTCATTGAGAAAATCTGCATTCACTCTGGAATATGAAAGATGCGCTAATCTTTCTACATCTGCCTGCAGTTGTTGTAGTGATTCGCCATGTTTTTGAATCCTGTTGCGCAACTGTAGGCGATATACTTGCTGCATGTGTTTATCTCCGTAACGTAATTCTATCGCCTGTACTAATAAAGAGTAATTACGTTGATTTTCAATCGGTACAGTTTGTAAGAGTTCTGACGCAGGACCTCGAAGTGCTAACACCAGAGCTATAGCTTTGTCTTCATCATTCCATCCATTTACCTCTGAAGCTGCCTCAAATTGTCTCTTGAACATATGCCACGAATTTTGTCCATCAAATATTGGAGCTTTCATTCTACCTGCTCCGGATATTTCAGCTGCTACGTTTAGAGGCTGACGATGCTTTATTCTTTCCAGATCTGCTTTAAAACTGTCAAGCTGCTCGGTGACTTTTTGTTGAGCTTCCGCCACTTTCTGCTCGATTTCTTCAATTTTCAAATTTTGTTCTTCTAAAGAACTTTTTAGAAAATTTTTCTGATCCTCCAAACGAGTTTCTAGACAATTCTCCAGAGAACTCTTTTGTTCGCCCAAGCGGGTTTCCATAAATTTCTTCTGCTCATCTAACCGGGATTCCAGAAAATTCTTTTGTTCCTTAAAAGCATTCTTTTGCTCGTCCAGACGGGTTTCCATAGATTTCTTTTGCTCATCTAAACGGTATTCCAGAGAATTCTTTTGTTCGTCCATAGATTTCTTCTGTTCCTCGAGAGAATTCTTTTGTTCGTCAATAGATTTCTTCTGTTCCTCGAGAGAATTCTTTTGTTCGTCCATAGATTTCTTCTGCTCATCTAACCGGGATTCCAGAGAATTCTTTTGTCCATCAAAACGGGCTTCCATTTTACTCATTAAAGTACTCAAAAGCTGTTCCATTTTCATCGCTGGCTCTTCTTCAGCTTCGATTTCTTCTAAGTTCTCTTCGAAAACAAATGTTTCAGGATTGTTTCCTTCCTCTATCAAAGATTGTCTAAGTCGCTCGACTAGAACTTTCTTTGTACCTGTCGTTTGTAATGACCGGTTCCCTAACTCCACTTTCAAATCCTGCATTCGAAGCTCGTCCACTTTGCGCCCCATTACTTTAGTAATTCTCTTACAGATGAATATAAATAATTTTCCAGAACTTTCACAATTTAACACAATTTCTCAAAATTAATAACACTTTGAATTTTTAAGTCAATTGCCACCACTTTATTTCGCGAATTTATCCCACTTCTGACACCAGTTGTTGCGTGCGTGGCCTTTGGTTCGTTATTTAAAACACAATATTAAATAATCAATATATAAGTTCTTTATTTCACTCTAATCATATAAAATTCACAATTCCTCAATTAATCAACTCAACTCTAATTATCGCTAACACTGTACTTTCAATTATCGCAATCTAATTACACACTTTCGCTTCTTTATTACTTTCACTTGTTAACACTGCAACGTCTAAGACACGACTCTTTTCTTGGCGGTGACAACTGTTATATTTATACCCTAGAAACTCTCCGGATTATTCTGGAGTGTTCTATTACAGTAGCTTCTTGACTGTTCTATTCATTCTCTTCATTCTCCGAACCTGAAGTCGTTTACTCTCCATTGCCAGTAGATGTCACCAGTTGTCTCTTTCTATTGCACGTAACAATATGTTCAAAATACGCTCCGCGGCAGGAGGTTGCGATGTTTTTATTGGCTCCACTACGCCGTTTTTGAGTACCCATCCCCAGTCATGCGGGCTCAGCTGATTTTCTAACCAATATTGCACCTGGTAGTCTAAACACGCTACAAGTGCTCTTTAGCTGCATCAGCTGTTGGGGATAATAAACTCAATTTGACCGACCTGTTTCTGCCTATAGCTTTCATAAAGCAAAGATATCGGTGTTGTGATCTGGTGTGATGGATTTTTCGATAGAAATAATTTCCACAACTTATGATTGTAAAATACTTTAATGCACAACTTTGTAATTTTACTGTATGTATATACAACTTTAATATTATGAAGTGCAATTATACGTTTATAAATTCTATGTAGAATGTGGCGAAACGTTTGGTGATAACGAGGTATATACTCCTGCCATCGCCAACCAGAAAAAAAGAGAAAAGGAAGTGATCTTTTATTTAGCTGCTTCTTCTTCCTTGACATTGCCTGTTGACATTCCATCGTCCAGGGTTGTATGCTAAGTGTGATTCACATTAACATGTAGTATTATGTTTTTTCTGCACGTACTGCTGCGTGCCGCCACAATCGGTATGCGTTCAAATCATCTTGTTTAACTGGAGATGCGAATTCCATCCGAAGAAATTTATTCTCGAGAAGCATCACTCTGGTTGAAAGTTTGTGTAGCAGCAGGTAGGTCCTGACGTTCGGGAAAAGTTGCAGAGCCGCAGTTTTCCTTTTATGCAAAAGAACAGATGTTGTGTCACATCCAATGAAAGCGTGTAGAAGTAGAAGATGATCCCTGATTTCTTCGTGATCATTGAAACTTCGAGAAGAGTACAGTTTCGTTCGACTTTTCGCTTGCCGGGTTTGAGGAAGAAGATCTCTTCATTAATTGGAATGCGAGCAACCAAAATTACCAAGAAATCCACGTCTTCCCCAACAAAAACCGTTCTATTTATTCATGAACACCCCAAAATTGTTTCAATTACCTACTAAAACGTCAGCATCATCTTGAGCATATTTCACAACAAATTTATTAGCCTCGAACTTGACGGACAAGATCGAAATCAATCTGCGCTTGTTGTTACTGTTGGAAAGGATTTTTTTTTGGCTCATTGTGACATTCATCGTCTGGTCGAAGCAGGTATCTGCAGATGAAGATTTTGCTGCGCAACGACGTTGTTCCGTAGTTTTCACGCTACTTGTGCTATTGTTATACCCACACAGGGGAGGAAATTGGCACTTTTTACTGGTGAGAAGTATTCGGGGGTAGGAAAAAGTCCGTCCTACCAAGTTTCGGTCGGGAGTACGGGCAACATACCAATCCTACAGCAAGCCGGCCAAAGTTGAAATTGCGAAAATTCTGAAATTTCTCATCGGATGGCTGTACAGATGTTTATTTGCGATTTGAGGTGATAATATAATAATTTAATAATGACTACGTGTTGTGAATTTGTGATACAGTTATTGTTTATATCAAAAACTGTGACTTAATTGAACACGCACACAATTAATTTCGGTAATCTTATAATGAACTACGCGAAGCAACATTATTGTTATAGCACGTCTAAGCCAAGGGAAGTAAATTCCTTCCTTCCTTAAAAAGTTCTTGTCTGGGTTGGGCCATAAGAGTTTCGATGCACTTGAGACGGTTTAAGAAAAACCCTGTTCGGTATGGTCCGCTTTCACGTTTTTCTAGTTTTTCCAGCTTTTTTTGTCTAATTTTATACCTACTTAATGTAGTTTTTTGAAAAATTCTTTGACACATCGTTTTCTTTCCTTACTCCACGTAAAACGAGCCATCCTTCGTCAAGATCAGTGACACATCAGTACTTTCACGACTAAAATCTATAAGCTTCTTGCGAAATTTTGGCTCAGAATGAAATTTCACTGATTTGGACGAGTCAGTTGAATGCGAAATGGGGAGAGGAATATACCTACCGATTTTCGCTGAGGAAGTAGCGATAATTCGAAAAACTCAAATCGCTTTCCCTTTTCTATCAAAACTTAAGGGGGTTCACACAAAAACTGAACAAATCTTCAAATCTTCTGTTGCGACTTCTTTCGATATATGTATGTAATTGCTTTCACTGAAACTTGGCAACATCATGACTTTCGCGATGATGAAATCTTTCGATAATTCTTATCAAATTCTTAGAAAAGATAGATATGCTGATTCTGTAGCTCGTGGCGGTCTCGTATTCCTCGCCTGTGAAAACCAGTTTAATTGCAGCCAAATTGAGCTTCCCAATTTCTCCAAGACTCTCGACATTGAACTTAAAATATGAGTTCAATTCAATTCAATTCAATTCAAAGTTTATTTATTACAAACCCCGGCATATGCGCCACGTAAACTAGCGTTGGGTATAGCAACTAGGTACTAAGGCATATTTACAGAGTAGTTTAGGTTAATAATATTGTTGTATTTAGAATGAGTACAAGTAAGTAACGTTAGATTGCTTATATGTACATATATAATATATTGTGTATGGTGACCGATACTTTAGTTTAAAATTTTTAAAATCTTAAATTTAAGTTCAAGTGAGCAATTCCCATTTAGATAATTAGAATATGACTTTATTATATTATATCGCAAGGAGTGTGTTCCGTCGCGGAACAATTAAAACTAACACTAAAATACTAAAAACTCACGCACTATTTATCACAACGAATCCCACGATGAGCATCGGCAATGATTCCCGCGATGTCCCACTGAGCACCCAAGCAAAAATCTAAAAGAAAAAACAACTGCGGGTATTTATAAAATCAACAAAATAGTAAAATCTCAGATCATTTACAAATTTAAATGATCTGAGACTTTACCAAAAAACAAATACTTACTTACTAAACAAGGCAAACAATCCCGCGCCACAGTCATCTCTCCACCACCTAAAAGGAAATAAAAGACAAAATCATTAATAAAATAAATAAAATAAACATTAAAAAAGAATGTAAACACTTACCAGGTTCAATCAGCTGCCACCAACAATTTGACATAATCAAAATGGTGGCCCATAACATAGCAAAATATTCCGGTTAAAATTATGATGACGCCATTTTTGGGCCAAAATGGATAATTCTTGGACCAAATACATGAAAAATCACACGATGACGCCATTTGTGGACCAAATACGTAAAAATTAACGCAAAGACGCGGGCGTCATTGGCAACGCCACCGGCAGACACAATCTCCATTGTGTTTCTGCCTATAAATAGCGAGCGATTGGAAAGATGAAATCACTTGCGATTTGACCAAGCGACAAGACAGATCGGTGGCTCTGAAACCAAAATTAAGTCTTGATTAACAAAACCAAGGGAAGTATTTCTGACTCCCATTGATACTAATATTTTTATATAAAACATTAATAATATTTCAGCACCATATACTGGGAGTTTTCTGAACCCAGCTACAATCCGTCTGAGCAGTTCATTGACGCTCATTCTCCCAACCAAACCTCGGTTATTCAAAAAATTAATAATTATTTCTTTCTATTACAGATCAAGAAATAATAACCAGTAAAGGTTACTTACACGACACAGAAGTGAATAACGTAAAACGCTTAGAGTTAAGATTTATAGTCAATTTACAATTAGTGAATTAATGAAATTGAATTTTTAGGTTAAGAATATTTTGTGATAATAAAAAGCTAAATTTGTTATTTTGAAGAAAAAAACATCCTGTCTTATCATTTAAAACCCGGCACCTGCCCCTTTTTATGCTAAGCCCATATTGGGACTTAACAGAGTGTTTTAGGGTCATTGCCCTTGTTCAGTTAGAGCTAAATTTATAAACTAACACTGTGATCGGTGGGAATTCAAGCGAGGGTATAGTGGTTTAGTAAATAGAAAAATAAATAAAGATAAAAAAAATTAAGTAAATGAGCAAATGAAGATCTCCGACTATATAAATAAAAGTTCGAAAAGGTTAGTCGTATTTGGAAGTTATAGCTTAACAATACTATTACTTATAAATAAACATTAAAGTTCTGAGGTAGAGGACAGTATACCTAACAAATATTGAAATTAAAGCTACGACTGTTTAACAGTACAGCGATGAATCTTCTGATTCAGTATAAAGCTCAATGTTATAGACTACGTTAACATTAATAGTGAAATAAAGCTATAGCTGTTTAACAGTATTGCAGTGAATCTATTGATTCGGTGTAATAATCGTGTACTTAAAACAGAATAAAATAAAATAACAAACAAGCAAAAACCACATAAATTGACTATTCCTTAGCCTTATAGCTTAAGCTAGCACTGTTATAAAGTGGGCAGTGTATACGCCCAATTGTTATAGATGGTGCTAGCGCTGACTAGCAACCGTTATTGCACCGTCTCCAATTGCTTGACGTAAGGCCGAGTACCCTTGAGAGACTAGAATTTAAATAAATTTGGCTACACACACATCTATCTTTAATGCTGGAATTCGGAGCTCAAGACATGGTGTGCGTAAATGTGGATGACTTAACCGGGGGTCCATATGGTTGAAAATGGGAGATTGACGGGTTGAATAGTGGACAGATGTGACTAATTGGTTTGATATATAAGTGGGTGCGAATGCGAGATTGTGTGATTCGTGCAGCACTTATCCTACTCCAGTTAAACTTGGCATTTATGTATCTAGGAAGCAGTTTTGATATCATGATCAAAGTAACCACTCTTATTAAGTACAGTTCGGGCAGAGGACATGGAAAGAATAGCTGCATGAACGGAGAGATATGATCATATCGCCTGAGTCCATAAACAAATCTGATGCAGGCCTTAAGGGCACGCAAGTTTTTGCCCATCATGCCACTTGAGAATGGAAAGGTTACTATGTCAGCGTAGAAGAAATGCGGAACAATCAGGGTTTTGACCAGTATCAGATGGATATTAGGAGGGAGTTTGTAAGACACTGAGTATAACGAGCGGAGTCCACCATAGATACGTGCACAGATCTGTTTAACCTGTGCACCCCAGCTGAGGTGTGGATCCATCATAAGACCCAAGTTTTTGACGTGATTAGTGGAGAAAGGAAACAACATGACCTTGAAGAATAGCGGAGGGATCGTGCTGGAAGGAGCAAGAGTCCTGGAGCAGCCTGTGTGGCTCCGGGATGGTGAAGGAAGAATTAAAACTCTCAGAATTTCATATTTACGTTATAATTTCAGAGAAAAACCAAAAAGAAAAATCTCATCGATTCAAAACATATGTATATAAATATGTGAAAATGAATATCGATCAAATAGACAGGTATCGTATTAAATTATAAATATCTATGAACAAGTATAGTTCCCATTTGAAAAGGTATATAGGTAAGTATATCATGACATCATAAAAGTTTTTGTAAATGAATAATTCTTAATTGGTACAGCCTACTATTTGTGTTCTCCTGAAGGGTAATCACAACAGTATCTTCATTCAGGATAATCGTGCCCATAAGTGAATGAACAATCTACAACAAAATTTGGTTCCTCATGAGTAACAATTTCCTAAAATTAGCCCACCGAACCTAATTAGACAACACTCTAATTCCGATATACGCTATCAAAATAATATTACTTCCGGAACAATTTCCAATCTGATTATGAATGCCTCTATCTGAAATGTAGTCCAATGCAGTAGGAAAACAGTTCCATTCAGAACAACGTTCAAAATAGAATGGTCATAAATATTACATTAATTATGTTTGCCAATACTGGCCTAATGTAAGTACATACAAAATAGTATTTCGGTTACTGTGGTGTTCGTTGACAGCCTCGATGGTACATGATCATAGTCAATATTTTGGATGCAATAAATAATATATTGATAAAAAAAATAATACTAAATACTTTGGCTTAAGTTTTGCTCTGCGTGTTCCCTCGAAGGAGCTCCCTGGAGGCGATAAGTAGCTTAGATGGCTGAAACAGAAACAAAATTATCGATTCTACGTCCTTTAAGAAAAATCTAACATCTTAGGAGTCTTGCGTAACTCTTTTTACTGCGAATGATCAATCGATTGATTGCATTTTCAAAATTTATCACCACATCTCTCCCTCATTGGACTAGTCAGATTCTCGGGACTTTAAACTGAAAAAAATATATATCTGATGTCAATCTAATTGTAGGTGGGCGCTTCCGAATCCTGCTTAACACTGCCCGTCCGGAACTTTAACGCTTCCTTTTAATTCAAGTCTTCAAAACTATCTAATTTTAGTAACTTAATCGTAATCTCTAATTATTTAAGTTTAGAATCTTCAATCAAATTCATTTCGTTGTAAATTATTAACATAAATGCTGTGGAAAAATTCAAGAAAAAAATGCTCCTCTTAACGGGCTTTACCCTAATTCATCTCGCTTTAGAACATTGAAATATTGAAGTAACTTAAGAGTTTTGTCGAAAAGGACTAAACTTCTCTTCTGTTGGGCTTTATGTAATTTTACTTTTACTTTTACTTTCAATATTGCACATTTAGAATTCACGCGCCCTCCTCTTACTCCTAGCTATTTCAAAATTTTTCGGAAGATTAATTGTTCTCTATTTCACTGAACTCTTAACGTATATTGTAACTACCGTATATATATATGTATTAATATAATAAAAACTTATTAGAGATATCTTTTCAAGGAACTTTACTTAACAGATGTGCAGGCAAGCCTCCCCGTTTATTTCTAAAAGCTTAAAATCTCCGTTATCTCCCTGGATAAGTGGGGTTCAGGGCTCCATGGTCCTACTTCTTTGAAAGGCACTTTTTTTCCTTTTTATTTTATTTTAAGATATTTATATTTTCTTTGTTGTGATGTTTGTCACATAGCCTTTTTATTTTACCCTTGTGATTTGCCAGGCGACATTTGGAGTCGGGAGTGTCAGAACCCCGCCAAAAGTGGTAAGGATTACGGATAATATACTCATCCATTGGTGATAGTCCCCTACTCTTTATCATGCAGATCTGCGTTCCTCAGGATCACTCTTAGATTTTGCTATTCACCATATACCACCAAGTATTATAAACGATGCCGTAATTTAGGAAAATTATCTTCAGTACTTCACTAATAAACTACTTTCATACACTTCACGGCTATTGTACGACCAATTTAAATTCTTTTCCTGACTTCTTCGGAATGGCGACTTTAGTGAAAAATGGAACTTCTTCCGCCCTCCCAGAATCTTCTTCTTATTCTGTCCCATCGACGTGTCACACCAAGACCGAGGAACCGCATTTCTCTCGGTCGGGGTGCGTTTTAGTTTTCTGCTCTCGCGCCACCCGTGGTTCAGACAACGGTGAAAAATGGTCGACTGAGCTAGCCGGTCTTAAACATAGGCCTCATCGCTGCGGGCGCTCAATGTGTGTCTCGACCCACGACCCAATGCGTATTCCTCATCACTCGTGCTATATTCATGTTGCTCTACTTGACCGAGGACGCATCGAGGACACATCCCTGAAGTCTCGTCAGTCTTCGATCAGACCTCGACATCCCTCTCTGTGTGGGAAGCCGAAGTTACATCGACAAGCTGGTAACCCAAAAAATCCAGCCGGTCGATGTCTCTATGCCTTTCCTCACCGAGATGCTGAGGAAGCCTCGCGATCAGCAACCCAAAGAACTGATAACTAAGCTTTCCCGGCGCAACATCTCACTCCGATCTCAGACCGTGATGTTCAAGGGTATGCCTCCAAGGCGTCGTCGAAGTAGTGACATGCTGACAGCCTTATACAGGAATGGATTCCAACAGGTATATCACCCACCATTGACGGGGCAATAGGAGGGCTTCGCGATATCCTATAGTTTACCACTGAAGCTGGCTGGATGCCTTCTTAGGGCTACCAGGATCTAACATGACAATAGATAGATGATGTTTCTAGACTGATGATCACTGCCTGATGTCTTTGGCGTGATAGACTCCTAACAGTTTCCCCTGCAGATCTTCAAGCTCGTATAGGGAGTTTCCTTTCTTGGCTCGAACCCGACATTTGACAAATTTTCGTCCCAGTTTAGCACTAGTCTGCTGTTGGAAGTTGCTTTGGGCAAAATTCCGTCTAAATACCTCTTGACCCACTTTGAAATCGACAGGTTTCGCCCTGAGATTGTAGGCTCTTGAACCCTGTTCGAACGCATGTTGTAAATTTTCCTGCACTCTCGCACGGATCAATCTCAGTTTGTCCTCAGCATCTACTTTCACCGGCTCATTAAGAGTTTCAATGTTCCTCAAGATGAAATAGGAGCTGCCATGTTCAATCATTTGTTGACCGAAAGTGTTCGATAAGGAGAGAAACCAGTAGCTTGATGGAAAGAGCTCCTGAGGGAACTAGCTATTTGGCTCAGTCTCTCATCCCATTTCGAATGTTCCTTCCGAATATACGCTCTAATCCCTGACAATAGAGACCTGTTTACTCGCTCTGAGGCGTTTGCTTGCGGCGAGTAAACTGCCGTTCGCAAGTGCTTCACCCCATAGTTATCCAGTAATCTGGTGAACTGAGTCGAGCAAAACTGGACTCCATTGTCAGAGACTAAGACTTCCGGGACTCCGAACACGTGGAACACTTCCGTCTCAATGAATTGGCACACATTGAGTGTAGATGCTTTCCTCATCGGTTTGAGAATCGCAAATTTTGAAAAGTGGTCAAGAATTATCAGAATGCAGACGTTTCCTTTCATTGACCGAGGATATGGTCCTAGAAAATCGATATACAGCTTTTGCCATGGTCGTTCTGTCACAGACTGAATTCTCATAGGTGGTCTAAGAATGGTATTGGGAGCCTTCGTTTCCTTACACACGTCACAGGCGCCTACGTAGTTTCTGACATCAACTGTCATTCGTGGCCAGTACAAGTGTCTTCGCAGACGTTCCAGTGTTTTCCCTATACCTCTGTGTGAAGCCAGTGGCGTATCATGAGCCCTTGAAATGACGTCGGTGACAAGCCCTCGTGGAATCCAAAGCTTCCAAGCTTCCTCTTCCTAAATCGGATCGCCTGTTCTCGGAACAGTCCGAATGTAAACGAAGCCATCCCTGACGCAAAGATCTGGTAGTTTACCAAAAGTCGTTTTAACCTTGTGCCTGAGTTCCTCATATTCCAACGTGTTGAAATAATCCGAACTAAGGTCAACTTCCGGGCCAGGATCTTCGTTTGTGGACAGGCCGTCACAATAAATGCGTGACAACGCATCAGGGACGACGTTCAGGCTTCCTTTTCTGTGCTCAATAGTGAAGTCGAAGCTCTGAAGCTTCAAACTCCACCGCGCAAGTCTACCGCTGAGGTCCTTTTGAGACATCAGCCATTTCAAGCTCGCATGATCAGTCACTATCTTAAACGGCATGAGTTCTATGAAGGGCCGGAACTTCTGTACGCTCAAGATTGCAGCTAAGCATTCTTTCTCTGTGACGGTGTAATTTATTTGTGCTGAGTTCAACTTTTTCGAGACGTAGGCTATTGGCTTCTCATGGCCATCGTCATCTAGTTGAATCAGCACTCCACCAATACCTTGTTGGCTCGCATCGCACTGTATAACGAATGGTTTAGTGAAGTTTGGACTCACCAACAACGGAGCAGAGGTAAGTTTTTGCTTTAAAAGATCAAGAGACGTCTGGGCTTCAGGTGTCCATTTGAACTGACTAGGGTTTTTCAAGGTGTCTGTAATGGAGGCAGTTAAGTCAGCATAGTTCGGGATGAACCGTCTATACCATCCCGCCATACCTAGTAGGCGTCGGGACTGCCGCACAGTTTTAGGTGACGGATAGTCAACTATAGCTGAAATTTTGTCAGGGTCAGTTCTCATACCTCCCTTCCCGACAATAAAACCCAAGTATTTAGTCTCTTTGATACAAAACTTGCTCTTCTCGACGTTGATAGTGAGGCCAGCTTTCCTCAAACAATCCGCTATACGGGATAGTAACGTGAGATGCGAGTCAAAGTCTGATGACAGAATTAATAAATCGTCTAGATAGACGAGAACGTTCTCACGAAGATCGAAAGGAATGACTTTATCAATGAGGCGGCACATCATTTGTGGAGCGTTGCATAGGCTGAATGGCATCACCGTGTACTGATAGAGAGGATGACCAGGCACTGTAAAAGCGGTCTTCTCTCTGGAATCAGTGTCTAGTGGGATCTGCCAGAATGCGTCTTTCAGGTCCAGGCTCGTTATGTAGTTTGTCGGAGGAAGTCGACTCAGAAGTGCGTCTATCTGCGGTAGCGGATAGGCATCCTTCTTCGTAACAGAGTTGACCTTCCTGGCGTCAAAACAAAGCCGGACCTTTCCAGGCTTCCTCACCAGAACAACTGGAGAGCTCCAAGGACTCTGGCTCTCCTCTATCACACCCAGCGATAACATTCGCTCTAATTCAGCTTCCATCAAACTTTGTACAGCCGGCGAAATCGGATGAAAGCGCTGTTTTATCGGGGCGGCGTCATTCGTCTCAATCCTGTGAGTGACCAATGATGTTTTTCCCAGGCCTAAAGAGGAGAGAGAAGGGAAAAGCTGTTTCGTTGCTTCCAAGCGTTGTTGTTCCAGACTGGAAAGAATATAGCAATCGATGTCAGAGGTAGCTGATAGACTCGGATTCACTTCTGCAACTATACCCAGGACATCTGGAGCCAACCCAAATAGACGCCAGAAATCTATTCCCAGATATAGTGCCTGTGCGAGCCCAGGAACCACGTAAAAATGCACGTTTTGGGTCTTATCACGGAAAATGACATCCAAGTTCACATGACCATGCACAGTCGTCATGGCACCATTAGCTACTTGGACCTGTGTCCGATACCTCTTCCATTCAACCTCTGCTTCTGCAAGCTTCTCTAGAGCTCCCTGACCTAGAATACTGACAGTGGCACCGCTATCGAGTAGTCCAGTCTCAGTTCGCCCGAGCAGCTTTACTTCGGCATACGGTCGAATGTCGTCTGGCATCGACACGGAAATCTGTGCCAGTTTCTTTCTTTCCAGTCGCATCCGTCGACAGTATTCCCGCCAACGAACGGTTGATCGTTTCTTTTTCGGTCTAATATCCAAGTCAGGAAACACGATTTCAGCTAACTCTGCCACTGAGGAGAAGATTCGGTCTCTTACTGCGTTGTATTTCTGCAGACGCGTATGATACGGCGTCAGCGGATATAAAACTCGCTCACGCCCACTCATCATAACAGAGCTTGGTGGCCGTTTTAATACAGAAATACCATGAGGCCAAACCTCCTGCTCAATAACTTTGTCAGCTAAAAGTGCTGTCGGTCTTATTGGGACATCGAAAACTGAAGACTCTTCCAAAGAAGTGTCTAATAATGTCATAGGCTCCCCAAAAGTGGAAACAGGAGCTTGAAGATCTGCGGAGAAGTCTATCAGATTCTCCGTCTCCCTCAATGAAATGTTCGTACTATCAGGTGTTTTACTGATCTCATCAGAGTCACTGAATGATATCAGTGGAAATTCAGGGATTCGTCAGGGTCTGCTAATGGAGCGGACCTTCCTCCTTGTTCAAGGCTTGAACTGGAGGGTTCGTTGCAGTTCTTGCTTGCGACGTTGACGCTGGTCGGAAAGAGGTGGTGGTATTTCCGACCCGTCTCAGGTTTTTCTGTCTGCAATGGCGACAATCAGGCTTGAAAACGTTTTTGCGTCCGCATCCATAGCAGAACACAACTTGTCTCTCCTGCCGGCAGTCTTGGTAAAAGTGACCGGACCGTTCACAGTTCCAGCAGGTTACATTCTGAGGGGTTGTAATAGCAGCTAGTGCTACTGCTTCCTCACTGCGTTCATGTGTCATATTCAGTTCGGCCTCTGTCGAACGAAATTCATCCACCTCGCTGACTCTTTGGCCGCGATAAGGCATTCCAGCTGCTCGCTGTAGCGATTCGCTGCTGCGTCGCCTGTATTTGAGTCACGAGACTCCGCAGTTGATGTATATTGTTAGTGGGATGTAGGCAGACCTTTGCTGAATGTCTGGAAGCAGATTTACGACCTCCAGGAATTCTCCGTCCGCCAGGGACTTTGCAGTTGATCGCGCAACTGCACCAGGTGTTGATGGTACGTAGCAAATGACTCCCCTGCTTTCTGTTTGCGCAACATCAACTGAACTTTGACCTTAAGGTCATCTTGCGGTACTTCCCATTCAGCTAATAGAGCTGTTTTCACATACTCCCATGAAGGCGTGGAATTTTGCCTCAGGAGAGACCAGTACCAGTCCATAGCTGGTCCAGAAAGTAAGGTTGTCATGTGCCTCAATAGAAGATCGAAATCTCCTTCTAAGGCCGAACACGTCAAAGCTTCCACTCGAAACACAAATTCATCGACAGTGAGCCGTGAACTGTCACCGCTATACGATATATTCCACCTGCGGATAGGACAAAATCTGGGCTAGGCTGATTGATAGGCTGACCAAAGGCTGAATGCGGTCTATTTGACGACTGCCTACGCGAGTCGTGAAACTCTTGAGGTGGTCTTGGGTCACCCATGGTCGGAGGTGGTCGTGAAAAATCCATGGGCGTCATTGCTGCTGAGATCTGTTGTCGGACACTAGTTATTAACTCAGTCCGCAACACCTCGAGGCTCTGTTCGAGGCCTTCGCGTACTAGGTCTTGCATTTGTAGGCGCAAGCCTGCCATCAACGCATCCGTAGCTGCTCAGGTATGTCCACTGCCAGAAGGCAGTGGGCTATTTCGTCGCGAGTTAGGATTGGTAAAAGTCCTTGAATGTAGATTTGGCATTCCAGGAGAGAGTGATCGTCGACTAGGTGGTGGAATTGTCAACGGTGGTAAGTCAAGTATTGGCATGGAAGGTAATGGATCGTGACTGACAGTGTTTGTCATGTTCGGGGCAGCACCAGTATACTCAGCGAAATCATACTGAGTGAGATGGGCTCTGCAGATCGGGCAGTTTGAATGCTGTCCAATCCACGTTTTCAGACATGCTTTATGAAACACATGTCCACAGACCGTCTTCACTGGCTTCCTCTGTCCTGACCAGTCGCTCTCTAGACAGACAGAGCACGGATCTGGCAACAGCATCGGTACCCCAGTTGCTCGCGGTGGTGTTCGCGCTGTAGCCATTGTAGAATCAGTCGTAAATCAGGCAAAAGATTTTCAAACCGAGGGTTTGGAATAGATATATAAAAAAAATCCAAAGAATTTGAAGCTTCGGAAGAGATAACAGGCAAGGATGACAAAATACTTAAAGTCGAAGGTTTGGACGAGATACTAAATTCCAAATAAAATTTCCTTCCCAAACGTTCGAAGAAGTTTTCAATAAAGTGAAAAAAATCAACGATTCGGAAAGTTAGCAAAGTCCTCCCGACTCGATACGATATAAATACAAAAATCCAAAGTTCGGAAACGTTAGCACGCTCCTTGAATAAATATTCCGTTCTAACAATTCACTTAGTGCGTTTCAAAAATTCCTATAAAAAACATGTGATTTCTCCTTCACTTCCCGAAGCTACCTCTCAACATAAAAGCAAGTCTTCAGGTCGCTCTCCCTCTTTTCAGGTCAGAAAATCTATACAAGCAAGTGACGTGAATGTGTGCATTGAAAAAGTATGTGGAGTTCCCACAGAAATCTGGGAAGAATCGGGTTGGAGAAGCTAGAGACTGAAAATCATACTAGAGATTCTTCAGCCAGGCAGTTAGCAGTATGCCAACTCCTGATTACTGAAGGTCTCCAGCGTCACTTTCTTCCTCCAACAACTCTATCCTTCCTCTTCACCTGATTGTCGTGTCCAGCTGATCTGCCAACCGGACAGAGTCATGAATCTGGTCAACTAGTTAGCTGGAAGCCAAAAAGTCGTCTCACGGATTCATAACTCTGTCCAGCCAGTTGGCCAACAGAGACATGTCTCCGTGAGAGCTCACACAAAAAATTTTGTGAGGCCACCTACCATTTCCATGACAGAAGGCCAGCGGGAAAGATCAATTTCAAAAACATTTCAAAAAAATCAACTGTTCAGACTTGAGGCTTGACAGAAGTCAAACCTAAAGTCGAACTTACAATTCAAAGCTTCTCAAAAGAAATTACTCTACGTTACAAACTTTCAAAACTTTAACAACTTTAACTTTACTTTACAGAAAATTTTCACATACCAAACAATTAGACTCAGGTCCGCAGGCAACTTCCACTGGACTTAAGGTCAGTCAATTAGCAAAGTGCCAACTGACCATCTCACTCCAAGTCCCAGTCCCCAGTAAAACTTACACTTAGACCACTGAAGTCTAACTGAGGTGGCCCCATTTTTTGTTATGGAACTATGATGATTGATTCACTTGGGACGTAAAGTCCCGACTGCCAGCATGAGCTGACAGATCACTCGACGGACAGCGTTGACTGCAGGGCGGCACGCTAGTTCGCCTCAGCTATTGGCGGAGAGTGTGGGGAGGTTCCACGAAAACCTGCCGCTGCCGTCAGCCATGATCAAGAAAGAATTTCGTGCCTACCTATCACAAAAAGGCCACACACATTCGGTCCTGAAGGGACCCTTACGTCACTTACCTGTATACCATCCTTGAAGGCGCAAATGTTTCGGCCTTACTGCACGCCCCAACCACCCATTTGACACTGAGGGCAGTTAGTTTACAGTGTCCCTAGTTGACCTGTAAAAGAGGGAGAGACTAGGCAAGCCTAGACGACCTTCATCCTATGTGAGAGTGCTCCGGGATGTTGAAGGAAGAATTAAAACTCTCAGAATTTCATATTTACGTTATAATTTCAGAGAAAAACCAAAAAGAAAAATCTCATCGATTCAAAACATATGTATATAAATATGTGAAAATGAATATCGATCAAATAGGCAGGTATCGTATTAAATTATAAATATCTATGAACAAGTATAGTTCCCATTTGAAAAGGTATATAGGTAAGTATACCATGACATCATAAAAGTTTTTGTAAATGAATAATTCTTAATTGGTACAGCCTACTATTTGTGTTCTCCTGAAGGGTAATCACAACAGTATCTTCATTCGGGATAATCGTGCCCATAAGTGAATGAACAATCTACAACAAAATTTGTTTCCTCATGAGTAACAATTTCCTAAAATTAGCCCACCGAACCTAATTAGACAACACTCTAATTCCGATATACGCTATCAAAATAATATTACTATCCGGAACAATTTCCAACCTGTATGAATGCCTCTATCTGAAAAGTAGTGCAATGCAGTAGGAAAACAGTTCCATTCAGAACAACGTTCAAAATAGAATGGTCATAAATATTACATTAATTATGTTTGCCAATACTGGCCTAATGTAAGTACATACAAAATAGTATTTCGGTTACTGTGGTGTTCGTTGACAGCCTCGATGGTACATGATCATAGTCAATATTTTGGATGCAATAAATAATATATTGATAAAAAAAATTATACTAAATACTTTGGCTTACGTTTTGCTTTGTGTGTTCCCTCGAAGGAGCTCCCTGGAGGCGATAAGTAGCTTAGATGGCTGAAACAGGAACAAAATTATCGATTCTACGTCCTTTAAGAAAAATCTAACATCTTAGGAGTCTTGCGTGACTCTTTTTACTGCGAATGATCAATCGATTGATTGCATTTGCAAAATTTATCACCACATCTCTCCCTCATTGGACTAGTCAGATTCTCAGGACTTTAAACTGAAAAAAATATATATCTGATGTCAATCTAATTGTAGGTGAGCGCTTCCTAATCCTGCTTAAAGGCACTTTCACATCAAACACAAGAATCGAAAAAATGTAAACCGAAAAACTCAATTTATTCCACTTTAAAACAAGATTTTTGCTCGAATGATTAATAAAATCATGAGAAATAGGATAAACTAATAATTTTAGTAATAAAATTGTATATTTATTTTAGAATTTTTAAGAAAACACAACTTCTATGATTTATCGGACGAATTTTTCCGCCGAAAAAGTTTTTCGGCCGATAAAACATAAAAGTTGTATTTTTCTTCAAAATCTGAAATAAATATAACTATTTTCTCAGTAAAATTCTTAGTTTATCCTATTTCTCTGGATTTTATTAATCATTGGAACAAAAATCTTGTTTTAAAGTGGAATAAATTGAGTTTTTCGGTTTACATTTTTCTGTTCTTTTTTTTGATGTGAAGGGGCCTTAACACTGCCCGTCCGGAACTTTAACGCTTCCTTTTAATTCAAGTCTTCAAAACTATCTAATTTTAGTAACTTAATCGTAATCTCTAATTATTTAAGTTTAGAATCTTCAATCAAATTCATTTCGTTGTAAATTATTAACATAAATGCTGTGGAAAAATTCAAGAAAAAAAATGCTCCTCTTAACGGGCTTTACCCTAATTCATCTCGCTTTAGAACATTGAAATATTGAAGTAACTTAAGAGTTTTGTCGAAAAGGACTAAACTTCTCTTCTGTTGGGCTTTATGTAATTTTACTTTTACATCTCCAGAGATCTGTCATCTGTGTTAATTGTTTTTTCAGTGCTGATATCTGCAGCGTTAAAAGTGTATTATTTTAACTAATAAAATGGTGTGCATGCTCCATAAAGCAGAAATGGCAGCAGCAGTGGCTTCTTATATATTGGTGAAAAGTCGACAAAAGAGAAGACGTCGGATTTGTGTAAAAAAGTGGAAAGGATGCCGAGTTGTAGTCGAAAACTTATTATCGGAGATACGTAATGAAGACGAGAACGTATATAAAAATTTCGTTCGAATGACTATACAAGATTTTGATTGGTTAATTGGAAAAATCCGGCCACAAATAGAGACACAAGACCCGAATATGAGAAAAGCTATTACTGCCGAAGAACGCCTTGGTGTTACGTTGCGGTTTCTGGCGGTTTCACGGGTAAAACGTACGATTCCTTGCAATTTTTTGTTTCTTGTTTTCCGAATTATTTTTAATGCGTCGAAAAGTACATCGCATATTATGCAACTTCTTCTTGATTTCTTCCGCATCCGTGTGCAATTCTGAACCAACCTATGAAAAATCTTCCGCCCTGTGGTTTCGGTTTTTGAATTCTTTGCTCTCGTGCTGCCATAATATTGGACGCTCTTCAACTAATTTCAGCATAATTTAGCATAATTTTAATTTTTTCTGTTATCCACTCCATTTACTATAATATATTAAATAAAAATTAACAAAAGCATTTCTTTGTAACAATTGTCAAACTCACTCCACTCTATTCCTTTTCTTTTGCGAGTAGACCAACACTTAACTGACAAGTGACAGAACACACAAATAGTCTCCAGAGACTGAGAAATGAACAAACTCCGGAGACCGGAAACTGAGCCTGGAGACCTGTTTGTTTTAAAATACACGACGAGAGACCGGAGACGAAAAAAAGTCTCTAGGGACTAGGTCTCTTTAGAGATTTTTTGCGTATCCGAAATGTATACAAGGGTCTCTGGGTCTCCAGAGACCAAAGTCTCCCGCCGTTTAGCTGCACCTTTAGACTGTAAGGTGTTCGCCACATATATCGCCACTCCTCCTCCAATACCCACTTCCCTATCCAGTCTATGCAGTTTGAATCCTGGGATCTCCAGCATCTTAATGAGAATACATTGAATTTTGAGGGCGACATGAAGTATTGAAGGGCTTCACTAGTTGGTAGCACATGGTGCATTTTGGCTATTGTTTAGTACAGACGTCACAGAGCCAAGTAGCGAGTCGCCAGCGATACACTGAAGAGAACTCGACCAGAGTCAGCTTCACCATTACTAAGACAACTGCCGACGTATACTTGCCTATTCCGGGTGGCAACCTTCAGCAGGACTGCCTTCCTCTTGAGAGTCAAGGCCTTGTGGAGGAGTAACAAGACCTCCGTATTAACATCCTCGTTGATGTATATCCGAGCTGCTATGTTACCAGGCAAAATGTCATCAAGTGTAGGGGGCTTGGTATTGAGCCGCTGCAGATATGCACGAAAGAACAGATTGCAGCAGTCTTCACTAATAAACTTGAGAAATGTTCAGTGTTTGGGGATGATGGTAGGGGTCGTATTACCACCATTACCATTTGAGCGATAAGGCCGAGACAATATTAGCACAGAATGAGGGGCCAAACCCAACACTGTTGCACAGCGCCGGGAGTATGCTATTACTTTTTACGTGAAGCGCTCCGGCCGGGAGATTACTAATTATTAAGGTTTTCTTTTTGTAATCTATCCTCTCTCGGTCTGCACTCTTATGCCTAGCCGAATCAAGCCCGGACACTAGAGATCGAACTGTGCTTAACTCTTCGTGTATAGTTGAAGCTAAGCCGGATAACGCCTGCAATGAGGCAGAGAGCTCCGGTGCTGCCTGCAGTGCTTGCTCTGGATTGTTTGAGTATGTGGGGTGGCTTCCCAGGGGGATACCAGCCGAAGAGACTGATTGCGATTGATTATCTGCAGATATATTTCTGTCACTTCCTAGTACCGGGTCAGTCAGGGTGGACCTCTTAGAGGGCTTGATGGGGGGTCCTTGGCTGCAGGGCTGTTTGCCCCCTGCCGACCCCTTCGACTTTACTGGCTCCTTGTTTTTAGCTGTGGCGAGAGCTGCAGGTGCACTAACTCTTTTTAGACGGCTGAGGCCATTGGTATTTAGACACCTGTAGATTTAGGGTGGACTGTGCTTTATCTAGTCACCTTATTACCCGTTGCGTCTGGTTTTCCAGTGTTTGATTTTGGTTTGGGGTTAATGACTGTTTTGCCCGGACCGGGACCGAAATGCTGGTAGTATTATTCGGCCCTCGATGCGTTTTAGTGAAGCGAATACAGTCACTGCAGAGCCACGGCACCTTGGTTTTATGATAGTGGACCAGGTGGTCCTTGGTAGAGATTTGCACACAAACTATATGACTCCAGCTTTCACATGTTAGACATTCTACCCAGTATATGCCAGAGTCTCCCAACAACTTAGCGCTGGGCTCCTTTTCATTACAGACTGAACATTTAATTTCTGGGGCAGTAAGATTTCACCATTCGTCGTGGGAACACTACCCTTAATTAATGGATGCATGTGACTACCTGTACGAGAATCTAGGCAGCCTCGTATTCCAATGGTGTCTTTTCGATATTCAATAAATTTGACTTAATCGGTTGAATAAAGTATTCCGAATTAAGATCCAATACAAAATTTCGTGTTGAAAAAATTGAGTTTGAGAAAGATGGCGACTCGTGTGTTACGCCAGATCGAACTCCTTGCTTCTACGCGAATATACACTAATCAGGTTACATAATTCCACTAATGAATAATCGTTAGATTAATTAAATCGGATAAAATACTCATCAATCAGTAACGCACCCAGGATTTGGCTTGGGGGGGACCATAGGTGTCCCAAGTCGTAACGAGTCGGAAAAATAGGGCTGTAAAGTCGCGTCCTGCACCCATAAGCACTTAAGCACTGCTATTGTAGATTAAAAGGTTTTATTTTATTTTATCGGACTTTGTAATAATATACAGACCACATTTTATACGTAATTTGTAAATTATGTTCTGAAAACTGACATTCTGGAGGGGGACCGGTCCCGTTCGTCCCCACTTTCTGTGCGCCCCTGTCATTAATGCTCTATATTTAACTGTTTTCAATCAAATTTCACGGAGCTCTGCGAATACACGACTTGACAGTTTGACAGTATGATCTGTGGCTATACATACTTTGTTGCTATATTCCTCCAGACTCGATAAATATTGTACATGACAAAGGTCAGAATATTTACGACTAACTCATTTCAACATCTAATTTTTTCCATGGTAAGATGGATCCTCTTGACGAATTAGTACTTATCGGTGTTTTTAACTTACACAATATACAATGGGTACTAAATGAAGATGACGATGACTAGCTTCCTCTTACTTGAAAATAAGGGAATCACAATTCCTGGAGACTATTTCATCTCTTGGTCTCAGCCAAATCAGTAAGCTTAAGAATGGCATGGGTAAGGAGTTAGATCCGGTATTTTCTACTGACGCCGCGGATAACTTATCAGTTGATCCTAGCACAGTTATAATGTCTTACACTTGACAAATACTACCACAGCCACCCCCATCCCCTCCTCAAACCCGCCAAATTAATTACATATTGCTATGAAACAGAGAACAATAAATAGTGACGAAACTTTTTCAATTTAAGAGTGGATAACTTTTCGGAACTTTCTAGTACATCTATTGATTTCAAAACATTGCTGTCTTGCAATAGTGTTGATGGAGACATTTCTAAGTTATACCGTAGAATAGATGGAGCATTAATTTCTGATTCACAATCACTAAGCATTCTTGGCATTAATATTTCCAGTAAATTTAAAAAAGCATCGAAATGTCTTGGATTTCTGAAAAGGTGTAAGAAATATTTCAGCCCGTCAAATAGCGCTCCACTACAAGTCCTACATTAGACCTAGAATGCATTACAATTCCCATATATGGGCTGGGGCTGGTCGTACAGCCTTAGCTTCATTGGATATTGTCCAAAAGAGAGCCTTCAAGCTTATTGGTGATAAGGCAATAACTTGTCATATTGACTCACTCGAGCACCGCCACAATGTTGGTTGCCTTTCGCTTCTTTATCGCTACATCATGGTCAATGCTCTGATGAAATATCTAGTCTAATCCCTTGTAGAGTGATTCCTGGTCCCAATACTCGCGCTGCAAACGCGCACATCCTTTTACCCTTCAAATAATTACTTTCGGCCGTACAGTAAAATTCCGTGATGCTTTTTTATCCTGAACATTGCGAATGTGGAACAGTTTACCATCTTCTGTTTTTCTCCGGTATACAATCTGCGGAAGTTTAAGGGCGACATACATCGACACCTCCGCCACTCTCCTCATATCCCCTAATCCTTTCCCTATCTCCTTCCTGCCATGCTGTGCTTTACATCCTAGGGTATCCCCTGGGCTCTGCTTAATAATATAAAAAAAACAAGAGATATCCTTTATCATATTAATGGGCTTCCAAATGACTTCATGGGATCCCTCGAACCTTATTTAAGTCATGCCGTATTTCCCTGGCAGCTCCGTACAGTTATTTTCCAAATATCCCTCCATAGTGATTGTTTCCCGCAGCTATGGAAAAATTCTTTTATCATACCTATCCACAAAAAAGATAGTAAAAGTGAGATTTCTAAATATGTATTAAAATTGTATGTCCAAATTATTCGAATCTATCATTTACTCTCAGCTATCAATTTTCTGCAAGAATTTGCTGGGTTTGAGAACAGGTACAGGGTGACCTTTACAAACTTTACGATTGGTGGAGAAGCAATGATTTGGTACTCAATATCAATAAATGTGAGGTTATGACTTTCCACAAGAATCAAAAATAATCAGTTATGATTATGAGTTCTCGGATTCCTCGATTCGCCATGTGGGTTCTGTCTGTGATTTGGGTGTCAAATGTGAAAAGGACTGAATTTTATTTCGCACATAAACTAGATGCTATCAAATAGTAGCTCTGTTAGGCTTTAACGTAGGTCCCGAGCTCTCGAATCCACCATAACATTGCGTTTGTACACTTGCTTTGTGAAACCTCTTCTTGAATACGCTACCCACGTCTGATCTCAACCGTATCGAGTCTGTTCAGCGGAACTTCCTATGCTTTGCTCTTAGGTACCTACCCTGGGAATAGTATTCCTAGGAGGATCGTTTGGAGCTTTTAAATAAGCACTCGCTTGGAAAACGTCGCATGGTTGCCGATGTAACTTTAGTGCAATAACTCTGCCTGATTCACACCGGTACGATGGCGATTGCTGTAACGGTGCGACAGACAGTACGTTTACATGAATATTTGAGTACTTGACTTGAAATCCACTTGAAACTCAAGTAGGGATTTTGGTTGAATTAATTTTAATTACTTGACTTGAAATTCACTTGAAGTGATATTTTACCTTTGACCATTAAGTTCAATACAGAATTGGTGATTTTTAGATAAATATCTTGATAAAAGTGCTAAAAATCACAGCCTGAAATATCAACAATAATCTTCCTCTTGTTCCGCTTTGCCGGTTTCACATCTCACGCAAATGAAAAATTTTCAAGTACTGAAGTTGCGTTTACATGAATTTTTTCAAGTAAATCGAACAAAATTTTGTGAAGTCAATGCGCGTTTACATGATATTTTGGTTACTTGATCTCTACTTGAAGTATACTTCACGTATTCATATAAACGTACTGAGAGATGATCGCTATAAATAGTTTTCAATGCAAATGCTCACACCAACGCGATAGATCACAGCAATACAAAGAATTTCTGTACCGTTTGCCCAGCGATTAAAATGTCTATCGCAGCATGCAAAATTTCCAGTCGTCAATCGCGAAATGTGAGAACAAAATGGATAGTGCAAATTCAAGTGAAGTGACTATTGATGTTACAAATTAATTCAACCCAATTTTATATGATCTAAATTTAAAACATTATAAAATATTTAAAAAAAAGGACAAAGTCGTGATGATATTAGCGTAGAAAATGTTAAACGAGTAAGGTTAAAGTATAAGTACACAAACGTTGTTGGATTTGGAAAATTTCTTAAATACGATCGAGCTTGAACAATTTAATAGAAAAGATAACAAGTCACGGTAGGCGTGAAGTTGATATCTATGATATTAATTTATTAATAAACGCATTTTACGGAGTTGTTTAGGATTTGAATAATTTTGAGATTGTTAAGGGATTATGAATCAATAAACGGTACTTAACAATAGTTGTTTCTGGCTGTGTTGCAATAGGAATGATTAGACAAAAAATCTCCATTTTGGGCCAAAAGTCTGAACGCGTTTTCAATTATTTACTGTCAGGCTGTGCAAATTTAAGTATTGTTGTTATCTTTATGTGGGTCATGTCGAGCATACCTTGCTGCGAAAGGAAGCATCAAGTATAATTTTAAATGGAATCCTTAATTGACAATCGAGGTATGAGGTGTTCTTTGACTTTGATCAGGCAAATATTTCTCGACTGGCATACTTCGAACAAACCGCGTTCAAATTTCATTCCTATACCCGAAGCACTTAAAATTCCTAAGGCACTACTTTTTATAAAAATATATATTCGAGATCAACACTGGCTAGTACGACAATGTAAACTTTTTTAAATTGCAAAAATAAGTTGAGCCAGTATCAAGATTTAATGATAACCATTACCATTAATGAGGCATCTGTCAAGTGTTAAGTGTGGTGTACAGTTGTGTTTTAGCAAATGTTATGTTTTCAAGTGTTTTTAATTATTTTTTAGTTCTTTGTTAATCGCTTTAGCTTGTCTAGTTTGATTATTGTGTATTTTTCTGGGTGGAATTTAATCTAAACTTTTGTAATTGTATATTTTCAGTGCTAGTGTGATTCTAACCCTACTTTTCTGTGTACGTGCTTCTGTTGCATCACCTTACTAAATTAATTTTTCGGTGTCGGTATTTAAATATTAAATCTCCTTAATTATGGACTGCTGTGGTTTTTGTCGCGCCGAATTCGATGGGTCTTCCGAGTTTATTGCTTGCGATGGTGTCTGTGGAAAAGCGTTCCACACCTCCTGCGTTAAGCTCGAGAAGGCTGCATTAAATCTTTTAAAAAAGTCGCGTAATTTACTGTGGGTCTGCGATTCATGTGGGCGAGCCCCAGCTCACACTTTTTTTGACACGGTCGCGTTGTACCGGGGGACCTGGACAACCTTAGGAGCATGGTGGTTGGCCTATCGGACAAGGCCAAACTTAATGCCCAGTCAATTGCGCAAAAAAGGGTTGACTGCTCAATTTCAACTGTCGTTGAATGCCCTCAACAACCTAATTCTGTTTCAAAAAAAAAATAAAAAATAAAAAATCTAAAACACAGGCGATTTTGTCGAGTGATAGATTCAGCCCGCAAAATACGTCAATCCCTGTTAGGCAGGCTCCTTCTTCGGCAGGTGTGGCCGTATCTAGCGCAGGGAGTCAATGCGCAAATATTACCACTCTAGCTCTTGTTTCGGAATCCGCAGTACCGAATAATAATATTATTACTTCCGTGTCCACATTAGGGAATGGTAATGGCACCTCCTTGAGGACAGTACCAAAACCTTCGAGTGTTTTCGTTACTCGGTTCTCTCCTGAAACGTTGTGTGATGACATATTGACGTATCTTAAATCCAAAAACATTGCAACAGAGAGTATTTCTTGTCGTAAAATTAGTAAATCCTCGAAACCGGTTGCATCCTTTGTCTTAACTGTTTCAGCAGATATGCAGGAAAAGTTATTAGATCCCTTATTCTGGCCCTCCGGCGCTTTCACTAAATTATTTGTACCTTCCCTGCGCCAACCTAGAAATACAGTTAATATAAGCAATGTTATTCCAAAAAACTGAAGTCGCTTTCCCTTTACTATCAAAATGTAAGGGGGATTCGGACAAAAACTGCACATATCTTCAAATCCTCTGTTGCAACTTGTTTTGATATCGTTGCTTTCACTGAAACTTGGCTGCATCACGGCTTTCGTGATGCCGAAATTTTAGACAATTCTTACCAGATTTTTAGGAAAGATAGACATACGGATTCTGAGGCTCGTGGCGGTGGCGTACTCCTCGCATGCAAAAACATTTTTAACTGCAGCCAAATTGAGGTTCCAAGTTTTTCCAACACTCTTGACACTGAACTTATAGTTCTTAAGCTATCTCTTTTAAAACACGACTTATACATACTATGTTGCTATATTCCTCCAGACTCCATAAACATTGTTGATGACAAAGGTCAGAATATTTACGACCTACTCACTTCAACATCTAATTTTATTCACGGCAAGATGCAACCTCTTGACGAACTACTACTTATTGGTGATTTCAACTTACCTAATATACAATGGGTACTAAATGAAGATGACGATGACTATCTTCCTCTTAATAACTTGTCAACAAAGGAAGCACTATTCCTGGACACTATGTCATCTCTTGGTCTCAGCCAAATCAGTAATGTAAAGAATGACATGGGGAGGCAGTTGGACCTGGTTTTCTCTACTGACGCGGGTAACATATTAGTTGAATCTAGCCCCGTTATAATGTCTACTCTTGACAAATATCACCCCCCTCTACTAATTTCATATTGCTTTGAAACCGAAAACATTACTAATCGTGACGAAACACAATACTTTTTCAATTTTAGAAAGGCTAACTTTTCGGAACTTTCCAGTAGACTTACCTCTATTGATTTCAACACATTACTGTCTAGCAATAGTGTTGACGAAGACGTCTCTAAATTTTACATAATTCTTTTCGATTTATTTTCCTCTCACGTTCCCCGCGAGCGACAGCGGTCCTCTAAAACATCTCCGCCATGGTTCAATAAAGAACTAAAACATCTCAAAAATAAAAAGAATAAATTGTGGAAAAGTTATATGAGTGACAAAGGCATTATAAGTCACAATAATTTCCTCACATCCTATAATGAGTTCAAAGAACTTTCCTCTACACTTTATGATGAATATATTCAAAGCATGCGTGCGAAATTATTTCGTGACCCACGTATCTTTTTTAAGTTCATTAATATGAAGAAAAAAACGGACAACTACCCCAATACCATGAGGTACAAAGATTCTGCTAGTGATGATTCATCCGAAATTTGCAATATGTTTGCTTCTTATTTTGACAATGCATTTTCTTCGTCCAATTTCCTTCCTCGAAATGACAACTTCAGTCATATGAACGATTCTCATAACGTTTCATTCACTACCCCTACAATTGCGAGAGAGGATATACTCGATCATATTAATGGGCTTCCAAATGACTTCACGACGGGTCCTGATGGGATCCCTCCAGCTTTCTTTAAGTCATGCTGCCATGCCCTTGCATCTCCACTGAGAATTATTTTCCAAAAATCGCTCAATAACGGTTGTTTCCCACAGCTATGGAAAAATTCTTTTATCATACCTATCCACAAAAAAGGTAGTAAGAGTGAAATTTCTAATTATAGACCTATTGCAAAATTATCTTGTATGTCTAAATTACTCGAATCTATCATTTACTCTCAGTTATCAATTTCCTGCAAGAATTTGCTTTCTTCAAACCAGCATGGATTTATCTCGGGCAGGTCTACAACCACTAACTTGTTGGAATTTGTCTCGCCTACCGTTGGCGGGTTTGCAAAAGGCTATCAGATAGATTGTATTTATACTGACTTCAGTAAATCGTTCGACAAGTTATCTCACTCCATGATACTCTTTAAAATGGAAAAGTATGGGTTTCACCCAACATTTATAAAATGGACGGAGTCTTATTTAGATAACAGAACATATCAAATACTATTCCGTCATTCCGTCTCCAGAGTCCTGAAAGCTTCGTCCGGCGTACCTCAAGGGAGTCACTTGGGCCCGTTGTTTTTCATTCTATCTATTGACGACATTGTCTCTGTTGTGAGGCACTGCAAAGTATTGATTTATGCTGACGATATTAAACTTTTCGCTCAGATTAAATCTGTTACCGATTGTGAACTGGTACAAGGTGATCTTCACAAATTTTACGTTTGGTGCAAAAACAATAATTTGGCCCTCAATATCGACAAATGTGAGGTTATGACTTTCCACAGGAATCAGAAACCAATCACTTATGATTATGTGTTCTCGGATTCCACGATTCGCCGTCGCGAGGGTGCTGTTTGTGATTTGGGTGTTAAATGTGACCATAGATTGAATTTTATATCCCACATTAACTATATGGTATCTAAGAGTAGTTCTATGCTGGGCTTTATTAAACGTTGGTCTCGAGAGTTCTCGAATCCCACCATAACACTGCGTTTGTACACTTGCTTTGTGAGACCTCTCCTTGAATACGCTAGCCAGGTCTGGTCTCCATTTTACGGTACACACATCGAACGCATCGAGTCTGTTCAGCGGAACTTCCTGCGCTTCGCTCTCAGGCATCTACCCTGGAACAATTCATTGATTCTTCCACCTTATGAGGATCGCTTGAAGCTTTTAAACATGCACTCCCTCAAAAAACGTCGCATGGTCGCTGATGTAACTTTTGTGCATCAACTCTTAAACGCGAATATTGATTCTCCCCTTCTACTTAGCAAAATTTCTTTCCGTGATAGTGCGCACAATTTGAGAAGGTTACCTCTGTTGCATGTTAACGCCGCAAGATCCAACTTTAGTATGTATGAACCCATCAATCGCATGTGCATTGTTGTTAATATTAAGGCTGAGCATTTTGTCGTTGATATTTCCAAGCATGTTTTAAAGAAACGTCTATATAATACTTAAATTTCTGTTTCCATGTCGCATTGCATGTCATCTCATTCGGTGCTTGGTCTATGTTTAGTTTAACATACTAATACTAACACCGACTAAGTGATGAATCGCATGTATTGTTGAGACGTTTGTTTATTAAACGTGTCCATGCAGCGAGCTTGTGTTAAGCTGGTTCTGATAGTCAAAATTAATGCTACGCAATACAATTGGGAAACTGTAATTTGTCCCGATATCCGTTCACATATTTTTGCCAAATGTGTTTATTTGGTTCATGCATCTATATATGCATATCACTATCGCGTTCGGGGGAAAAGAATTGTGTCACTAGTCTATCGCCATAATTATCGCTATCGTGTGGTGCTACTTAATAATATCTTTTTCCGTTATTGTAGGTACATTTTCAGTAGGGGTCCTCTGTTGCATCTTAACTCAGCAAGGTCTACCTAACCCATTAATCGCATGTGCATTGCTGTTAATAATAAGGCTGACCATTTTGTCGTTGACATTTCTAAGATGTTTTAAAAAACAGTCTACATAATACCTAAATTTTTGTTCTATGTTGCATTGCATGTTATTTCATCCGGTGTTTGGTTAATGTTTAATTTTACTTACTAATACTAGTACCGACTAAGTGATGAAAAGCATGTATTTTTGATGGTTTATTTATTAAACGTGTCACTACAGCAAGCTTGTGTAAAGCTGATTCTAAAAATCATAAAACTCGCTCATTTTCGAGATAACTCGAAAAAACTGATTCGGCATGGCGGTTTCATGTCTTGTAGTTTTTTGGTGTAATTTATAACCTAGTGAATTTTTTTAAAAATTCTTTTTTTCATCTTTTTTCTCTTTATTCCATGTCAAATGAGCCACCTTCCGCCACTTAATATACTCGTAGAGAGAACAGGAAGTAACCCAAATTTATCGTAGTTTAATTCTGGATGTGTTAGAATCTGTTGCCGCTATAGTGAAATCTCAGTACAGACATGTATTATGAATCAACATAGAGAGCGGGGCAACAAAATATATATTTGAAAATATTGCGCTCGCTCCTACCGAAAATGCTCTTAGTTACTGTGACTACGCCAAGACCTCAGGAGTTTCTCAGCTGTTTCAAATGTAAACAAATCAAGCAGCTAAACATACATTTTTCAAAAGGTATATCTTTCTTCAATATATGATGTCCTACTTCAAGCACCTCTAGGACCTCTAGGAAAAGACACGCTCATGCACATGAATTTTATAGGTATCAACACTTTCTGTTCTCTCTATATTCTAGTTTCCGTCAAGATCGGTGACATCTCATCTATTTTATCATAAAAAAAATCTATAGGTATTTGTTTTTTTTTCGAAATCTCGTGAACTGAAAAATCAGCTTTGTTACGATTATGATAATTTATAAACTTTGCAGTAAGTGAGTAATGTAATAATATAAAAAAGATATTCTTTAACAAATTAAAGAAAATACCCACAGAGATTAATAGTAATATATTTTCTACACATTTAACAATCACCATCGGCAGGTAGTAAAGATAACAAAATTTATCTTCAAACGATTTAAATAGCTTCTTTACACTTTAGCTTTAAACATTAGTTGTATATAAATCTGGAAACATAGTACAAATACAGAGTGTGTATAACAATTATATTAAACCGGTACAAAAATACATTTTCAGCATGTAAAAATTCTATTGAAAAGGACCTGTGTAAACCTGTGGGAAATGCACTTATTAAAGTTTTGATTTTGGCTCAGGAATGAGTACATCTTTCCACCATGAGGGCCTCTCAAAGGCTCCGGGATTCGTCATAAACTCGTTTTGTAGATTTTGATACAATAAACCATCCGATCGCCCAATAACAGAATTCAGCGCATAATCTGGTGGAGCTATAGAATCCGCTACGCTGACAGCGACATCTTTGAATTGTGCGCATTTTTGTAGTAAATTTTTTCTGATTATATCCACAAACTTGGAACCGCGAGCGAAACCACCTTGATAGAATGTTGCCATATGCCTATCCAAACACCAGTAACCATAAATTAAATAGATTAAATGGAGGACCTCCTTCAAATCGGGAGTGACATCATCTTTCTTGCATCGTTCTATAAAGCTGCGCATAGCATAGGATTCAGCATATGCTCTCCAAAGATCTCTCGCACTGTAAACTTGTGAATTATTTCGAGCATCGAATTTATGTGTTCCATTTTTTATAGCCTCATTCATTATTGTAGAAGTTTTGTTTAATAAGAAGCACATCAGCCACTCGTAGCAACTAATAAAAACTAAAAAATTAAATAAATTTAATTAGTTTGCAACAACAACAACATATAGAAGTCATTCACTTACACTCCATTGAGTCTATCGGATGCCTTTCTAGAATTTCATCAAAACTTCTATTCATTATTTCGTCTCTTCGTAAAATGAAATTTGCCGTTCCGACTGGACTTTCTACTTGCCCCTCCCACTGACGGAGTAGCCAATTAGATGCTTGCTGCCCAAGAACATTATTATCTCCTTCATATGTGCAAGCAGGATCATGATTATTACGTAGTTCACCGAGATTTGAAGCCTTCATATATCCATGCCCTCCACATGCTTCTCGAGCTTCTTGAATAGCATCACGAGCTGTCCAAGTTATTAAAGGTTTCGATGATGAAACTACGGCATGAACTTCGGAAACAGTTTGGGTCTGAAAGGAAATAAATAGATATATTTAGCGCTTAAGAAATTGATGATGATCACAGCATGGAAGGTATAGGTTATTGTGGAGGGCTTTCAAAATAAAACGACAACCATAAGGGGTTTTCGCAGTACCCCAGAAGGCGTATTAGAAAAATACATAGGTCGGACGAGGGTAATCTGTAATTTATCCCTAAAAACAGATGGATAGGCAGTCAATGACTGGCAGATATCACTTTATGTCTTGGTCATCAATCACCGAGGTGAGTAATGTTTTGTTTATTACTTCAGCAGAATGCATCCTACTACAACAAATGTGAAAATGATGGCATTATACGGTGTATCTATCAAAAGCTGAGAGGAAGAATGCTAGCCGTACAGTTGAATTGTCATTACTTTATGCAGGGGGAGAGGACAAGGTGTAAGATGTTGTACTCTCCCCTTTACTCTGGTGTATTCAAGCTGATTCTCATATCATGTCGCTGAGAAACTAGAAATTCTCGTTTGAGCAAATTCGGATGATGATTTTTAGGATGTGTTGGCGATGATCTGCAATGGATCACTTTCTTTTAAACTGGAAGAAGATCATCCTTGGTCTACATGGAACGTGATACTGTAACATCTGAGCTAAGATTCGTTTGGGATTGTCAAAGGATGATCCTGACTGATGAACGTGTGACTGAGGTGCAATTTCGCTTTGACTCATTACAGTCAGCTTTACAGGTTATTTAAGAAAGAGGGGGATTTTTGAAGAAAAATGAATTAGAATTAGCAAATAACAAGGATTATGTAGAACGGTACGTTATACATGGCAAGTGTTATGTATAGCAAATAATACAGTTTGAACTCCAAAAATATTTATAGATTGATTAATAGGGAAAGCGCCAAATTGCCTACCTCGTCAGTGCTTTAAGAGCCTGTCCCAACTTAGCCTTGAAACTGATGCATTACATCTTTACATTTAGCGTTAGGACAAATAAGATTCAAAAGCAAGAGACTCGGTTAGCTATATCAAAATTATTATATAGCTCAAGACAGATTCCATTACCAGTAAACTATCAGATAAATCGACCAAAACAATTGAATTTGTAATCTGACTACATGGATCACTTGTATGGCATACATACCGGTCTAAAAAATAAAGCATGGTTGGGATATGAGTCTACGGACCCAGATGGTTCAAGAATGACATACATCAGTACCGCCGCCACTCTCCTCATTCCCCTAATATTCTCTTATCTCCTCCCTGCTACGCTGTGCTTTGCATTAAAGGGTATCGCCTGAGCTTAGCTTAAAAAAAGCTCTGGTTGGGTCCCACACAACTGCTATCTAAGGATTTTGACTGTAGAAATGCTCTACACCTTCTGTTGTGTTTGTGGAAGAAATTAAGATGATCCGGAATGTGTTTTATAAGTTTATTTAAAAAACTACTTGCTAGGCGTACAGTTTAAGAGCGACTACGACTTTTTTCGCAATTTGGGTAAGATTTCATGTCAATATGTCAAGGTGTCTACGTTAATATAGCTCTGTGTTTTTACAAAAACTCTGTGTGCAAAAATTGTGGAATAACTTAGCACTTGGCATTGGTGTGTAGTAAAACATATTTGAAAAAGGAACAACCAAATCATAAGGAAACAACAATTTAGAGTTCGCGTAATTGAAAAAAGCTTCAAAACTAAAAGTAACCATCAAGCTCTTCTTTATGTAAGAATGCAAAAGAATATAAAGGAACTCAAAACTGGTCTGCAGTGCATTTTCTCAAGACTCATCAGATAAGATATTTATCAATGTCAGTATAAACAATAAAAGCATACTAGCATGTACTATGATTAGTGCTAAAACGTTCAAAAATTTGGGATTGCCAGTGTGTGAGGAGGTCACAATTCATACGGCGGCGTAGAAATTCCAAATGTCAACGTGGTATGGAGAGGAAAACTTTTTATTAAATTACGCAAAAATGGATTGGTTCAACATTTTGCAGAAATCACCCAACAGGTATTTAAATCGAAAAACAAAGATTTAGATGCCTTAAAAATAAAAGTAAATAGCCTTTATAGAAACTATAGTGAAATATTTGATACCAAACTGGGATGCTATAATTTATCTAAAGCACATTTGTCGATAAATTAGGATATCATTGCAAAGTTCTATAGACCTGGAACGATTCCTTTGCACAAAAGGAATTGGTTCAAGAGGGATTTCTTATGCCAATAAAAGGCAGTGAATGGGCAGCACAATTGTAATAGTGCCGAAACAAAACGGAAAAATTAGAATTTACGGTGACTTCAAGATAATCGTGAATCAGCAACTAGCAACGGATACATATCCAATACCACTGATGAAAGAATTATTCCACAAACTACGTAATGGTAAAATATTTTCAAATGTTCATCTAGCTGACGCCTATTTCCAAATAGAGCTTGATGAAGAATCGAAGATATGAAAGATATGAAAGATTACCTTTCAGGCTATAACTGGAATGGATAAATGCATATTTTGATGATTTTGTTGTTACCGGAAATAATAAAGAACCTTGCAACCCTGAAGAATTATTCTATTCAAACGCTTCAAAGAAGTCGACTTAAGCACAGTATATTCATACAATAGAACAGCTAAGTCACAGTAGGATGTTTCTATAATGTGACTATACTTTCTCTTTCAACATTTTTAACTAACACGATAGTCAATTGTTAATGCAAAGCTTCCTATGTAAACCTAAAGTGGAAGAAAGATAACTTACAATATGCACAAACTTGTACTAGAGGAATAGGAGCAAAATGACGAGGAAAACTATTTCTGCAAGAAAACAAAAAGCTAAAAACAATTTGTTCCACTTCCCATCCCATGCCATTCGGCTTGATAGAACTGTCAAACTGTCACAAACATTATTACGGCCAGTTTGCCTGTTACACTGTCTATGGAACGAACACCACTTTATAATCAAACAGCGTTTCAGTAATAGAACAATACATTTTCAGTACTTTTTCCGAGATGTGTACTTACATAAAACTAATACTTAGTCCAAACATTGTGCAATTAGCTACTGTTCGCCCATTTACTTCCGTATCATACTTAATAGTTCCCCTTATGAGAGAAATTTTGAGGTTTTTTTGTTTTTTGTTTTGTTTTTATAATTAAAATTCTAAAATTTACTTTTCAGAAGATCTACATACTGTATGTATACTGTGACTTAAGTGTAACATTAATAAGTGTAAATTTTTGTCAAAATAGCGTTGAATATCTAGCAATTCAAAACTAGAGACGATTTCAAAATCCCAAGGCTACAAAATATCAAAGAAGTCGAAGCTTTCATTGGTAAGGTAAATTATTATAGAAAATTTATAAAAAAAAATTACGACAATGCTGCTCCGTTAAATTTTCTGAGTAGAAAGAATATAAAATTTTCCTAGGGTCCATCTCAAACAACACATAATTTATGCTACAAACCTCGTGCACTTTACAGACAAATATCCCCTGATTCTAGCGACTGTTGCATTATTTATTGGAATTGGAGCTATATTACTTCACAGATATCCTGTTGGAACACGTTATGGGTGTTTTTGTTTTGCTTCGGTGTTAACCCTCAAGTCCATTTTGTGTTCCATTTGCCAGAGTCATGGAACTTGTGAATTCCGAAGCTGTCAACCCCGGGTTAACCCTAGCTGGTCCTGCTCTTGACTAGGAGCACCGCGGTCCTAGTTTATGCAAAAACACGAACGTGGCACTTCGGAGTTAACAGCTTTTTGACATGGTGCTGACATGTCCCAGGGGACACGTTCCGGCAGCAAAAATAAAAACCCTTATAGCACCCGCTTTGAAAACACTAACGCAGCATCAGAGCAACTACAGTCAGATAGAGAAAGAAGCTCTATCAATAATTTTCGGTTTCCATCAGTACTTATATGGACGAAAATTTGAGCTAGTAACGGACCACAAACCGCTCATTTCACTCTTCCATCCACACAAGCAGTTACCGACAATGACAACCCAGAGACTCCAACGATCGCCTATAACGCTCATGGCATACGATTACGTGTTTAGGTACAAGACTACTAGTCGCCATGGAAATGCAGATTGTTTATCTAGAGTACCAATAGGACCCGATATAAATTTCGACAATACAGAGGAAATTTGTCTCGAAACAACTATCCAATTTGACGAAAAACTAAAAGAATTCCCTATAAACTATGAAGTAGATGCAAAGCTTATCGGCGAAAATCCAATATTGCAGCAAGTTCAAAAATTTCTTAAGTATGGCTGGCCGAATGCTAATAAAAACCTTAAAAATGATTATTAAACAATATTATCAACGGAAGTGATCAATTTGCACGTATAAGGGAATTCTATTGCTACAGAGCGATTATAACCATCATGCCATCAAAACTAAGATGAATGGTTCTTCAGATGACACATAAAGGACCAAACAAATAGCGCATAGATATTGTTGGTGACCTGAAATCGACCGTGACATAGAGATGTGAGTTAAAAGCTGTAAGTTTTGCGAAGAAAATTTGCATAATCTTCCACAGAGTTTCAGGAGCTGGCCTGAATCTTCAAAGACCGTGGCAGCGAATCTGCACAGTGTTTCCGTCTAGGTGGTCAATAGAGCAGGAGGTGATAGTACTCACCTAACCAAATAAAAAATTGTATGGCAGGAGAGGGGGCCATATCATTTCTTTTCGAATTATCTCCGAAACTAATTATCGACATGAAAAACTAATTACATAGATCTGTGATTAGGGGACAAAAAGTTAAATGCGATTTCATTCTACAAATATGCCATATTTAAAAATTTTATAGCATTTCTTCTTTGCTGGAAGACGACCAAATGAGCTTTCTAAAAAATTTACATTCCCATTATTTGAGCCAATTCCGTTACTTTCTTCAAATTCTATAAGCGATTACGTTCGACAAAGTCTCTGAGCGCATATATGCGCCCATAGGCTAAAATTACCGCATTTCTGTGGGCGCATATATGCGCCCATAGGCCAAAATTATCATATTTATCTGAGCGCACATATGCGCCCATAGTACCGAAAGGGTTAAGACAATGAGCCAGACTACAGATTGTAAATGCCGAAACTATTAAAGAGCGTTACTTTGTAAGCGAAGGCTATACTACTCCTAAAAACACATTCGAAACATCAACTTACAACCGCACAACCCCTTTAAAAAGTTATCAAGTTAGCTATAACAAATCAGTATTGCTATCTAAAAGCAAAGACAAGGATGGCTGTGCTAACAAAATGCGGCTAAATATATATGTAATTACGAACCAAAATGTATATTATTTCGATTGATTCTCAGGCTCAGCCAAGTGACAATTGTTTTCAATGTAGGGAAGAATTAATTTGTTTTTTGTTTTTAGAATTTTAATCGACTATATTTCTTCAGAATTCATGTACATTATTGGTGGCTGCAGACTATACGAACAAGTCGTGTCTGGGAGATAAGCATTAATTTTTTCCTTAGATATTTGCTGAATGTTTTTTCTTCAGAGATTCATACACTATATCTATGCTATTACAGTCTAAAATCAAAATTTTGGTGGGTATGGTTTTGACACTTCATCACCGCATTTTGCGGGGTGGCTGCGATGAATTCTGTTCTACGCATTATTCATTCGCAATAGGTCTGTCAATTCGTTGAATGTTGCTTCTGGCATTCTAAAGTATTCGCATTCGGCCTTAAAGCGCGGTGGCACGCGGCAAAATAGTGTTCATACCGGGAGCGGCGGATTTTATCCAAATGTACTCTAGTTCCGATGAAGAAGTTCTGTTAGTAGTAGCCCTGGTCAGTGTTTCCTAAATTTAGCTACCAAGAAGTAAATTTAGCTACAAAGATTTTCATTTTGCTACCGGTAGCAATTTAGCTACGTAGGCTCTTTTAGCTACCAAATTGTGGCTAAAATTTTCTTTTATTTTGCTCAAAAGTTTTTTACCAAATTGTGGAAAAAAATTTTATTCTGCCCTGTACCAAAATCTAAACTGCTAAAAAGTTTACTTTTGGCACTGATTGTATTAGCACTGCTGTAATTGTATTTACTTGTGCCTGCTTGCTGCATTGCATACAGAAATGCGAGCGTAAAATATTCATTAGTAAAGCCAAAAAGAGATAGAACGGGTCAAACGAAGGACAGAAAATTCAGAAGAAAATGGATGCAGATAAAAAAAAAATCCAAATCTAGTAACCAGTGCAGTAGTAGGTTATTGGAAAAGTTTAAATAGAAGTGTAAAAAAATGTTCACTCCTATTAGAAATATTGGGCTGCTCCCTCATGAGTTCTCCTTTTCATTATTAGCTGCAATGTGCATTGTTGTTATTTATACTCCAGCTAAATTTGGTACATAATAATATTTATTTAATGCGAAATAGAAACCCAGTTTGTGTTGTGGTGGCACATATAAAGTTTTAAGTTTGTGTAGTTTTTAGTAGAAAACGACACGAATCGGTATTTCTGAGTTAATCAGAATCAGAGCAGAATATAATTCAAAACCCCGGGCAACAGTTTTTTGATCTTTGCAGTTTATTTTATATTGTTTGATTAAATAGCATTGCGCATAAAATCCGTTAACAGGATTTGGAAATGGATAAATAAGAAAGTGCAATAGTTTTCATTTAAAATTAATCTATTTAGTATTTTTTTTCGGGAAAAGATTTGTGCAACGAAGATCTAAGTTTGTAACTGAATGTGATTCGGCACCTGTAGTTTCCCTGTTTTTACCAGCAGCTCCACCTGAATCAGAATTTGAAGTGGAAGCGGAAGAAAATATTGTCATTGTCCGTGAAGGTAATTATTTTTTCATTTTCCCATGTTTATATTACTGATTGCAGTGAAAAAATTGCGGAAACTGAAAAAACAAAACAAAATAAGAAGTATACACAAATGGTAAGGAAAGATTGGCTGAAAGAAAACGCGTTCAAAGACTGGATCCAATTAGTAAGTAATAGTGAGAACACTATCTCGTGTATATACTGCAAAATTATTATTAAGGCCAAAAAGCATAATTTGATTAAGCATGCAACCTCTAGAAGCCACCTTACAGCTATGATACCATTTAGCGACCAGAGACAAAGCAAAATTAATTTTAAAGAACAAAAATGTGACAACTCAAAAATAGAGGCACAATTGTGTCTATATGTTGCATGTCACCAAGCTATATTACCAATAGATCACTTAAGTAATATAATTAACTCAAAATGTTCATTAATTTCTAATTTAAATTGCATAAAACCAAATGTACATGCATTATTCAGAATGTTCTGGGTCAACATTTTAGAGAAGATCTTCGCGCTGATATTGGAAACATGCCATTCAGCTTGTTACTTGACGAATCAAATGATATTTCCACTACAAAAATACTTGGTATAGCAATTATTTATTTTTCTTCTTATCAGGGTAAAGTTATTTCAACATATTTAGCTTTGATAGATTTAAAATCTTGCGATGCACGTTCAATAGTTCAAGCTATTACTAAGGTCTTAGAAAATTATAAACTAGAAATTGCGCGCTTAATCGCAGTCGGCACAGATAATGCTTCAGTCATGGTAGGGACTAATAATGGAATAGCAGCAATCCTCAGACGTGAAGTTCCCAATTTAATTCTGATAAAATGTACTTGCCATTCCATTCAACTTGCAGTTTCGTAAGCTTCAACTTGCTTTCCGAAAGAGTTAGAGTTTTTACTAAGAGAAACTTATAACTGGTTTTCTCACTCCAGCATCAGAAAACAAAAATACAAAGAATGATAACAATGAGCCATTGATGATTCCAAGATTTCAGATACAAGGTGGATGTCGATTGAACGTGTATCAGTTATTGATAGTCAGTGGCTTGAGTTGCAAACTTTATTCCAACTTGATAAAAATAGTTGTAAGTCTGCAGAAATTTTGTATGATCTTTTCCATAATGTCGAATACAAGGCTTATTCTAAAAGAAATTAATCGAGTTAATTTGATTTTTCAAGGAAAGTGTATTGATCCAACAAAACTCCTTAATGATCTTACTAATTTAATAACTTCACTTTGCCGGAAAATAAAATACCAATATTACATCATACCAGATCCAGATTCACCTCTATTTGTTAATTTTGAAAACTATATCGATGTTGATTCGAAGTTAGGTTATGAGTTTGAAATTATATCCAATGAACTTTGTCCAGATAAAAAACAACAGGTTAAAAGAAATTGCATAAATTTTGTTAAAGCCCTGATTCTTGAATTTAAAAACAGATTTCCTGAAAATATTTAAATTTTAAGGAAAATGAACCTCAAAGAGCAGAAAATTTTTTCAATAAGTATAAAGAAGATATCACTCCTGTTATTAAACTTTTCTACGACGATAATTCATTAGTTACAGATATAGAGTTTCAATATAATAATGTTAATACTTTGAATTGGCATGCTAAAGAAACTGTACACCTGTTGTCTGAAATTTATAGATACAGTGATGCTGCTGGAAACAATCCATTTAAAGAATTGTGTCAGTTTGCTATTAAATTGTTGTTTTTACCTCATTTCAATGTTGATATTGAGAGAATATTTAGCGTTATGAATATTGTTAAAAACAAAATTCGTAACAAAATGAAATTAAAAACCTTAGATTCAATTCTTTCGATGAGGTTCGGGTTGCAAAAGTATGGTAAATGTTGTGATGAGTATAAATTCCTGCTCATGTTGTTAAAAAAATTGGTACTTTACAGACTTATGAAAATAGTGAGTACATAGATGTTACAGAACTATTGAAAGACATTAACTAATATATTACTTATTTGACTTATTTGAATTTGATTCGTCTGTGTTATTTAAAACTCTTTTATTTTGATTGTCATTAATATGTATATACCTTATACCCTAGACACACAGCACGAACTAATGAATCATTTGTACTAACCATTCATTAAAATGCCGTGTGTTACATAGTATACGTCATTATAGCCCGAAAATCAGATGATAATGAAGTACACTAATGAAGTGTTTTCCTCCTTCATTATAGCTATAATGAGGAAAAATGTGCTATATTTGGCATATAATGTAAATCTGGAGCTCCGCTGTGCATCTGCCGATTTGAAAAATAAGAAGAAGAAATGCAAAGAAATGCAAATCACAAATTATGTTATTAATATTTTTTTAAATAAAATGTGTTTCTCATTTGGAAATTGTTAAATTGAAAATAAAATAAATGAAAACAAAGTTTATCGCGTTAATTCGATCCATATTGCTTCTTTAAGGTGATAAGTTCATCAAAACCAGTTTGACAGCACAACTTAATTAAACAAATGGCTGTGTGTCCGCAGTTTATAATGAATCATTATAGACTAATGAGTCGTTAATTATTTCTTCATTAAAGTGCTGTGTGTCTAAGGCATTACAGTGCAATAAATGTTTTGGTTAATATATCAGTTTATTTCACAATTGAACAATTAATAATTTTTAAATAAAATGTATAGCACGTAGATGAGTTTATTAATTTTCCTTCTCTTCCTCCTGAAGGTGTTGACATATATATACATGTGCGTATTTTTATGTATCACCATTCTATTCGTAATCGAAATCTACTGTAACTGTCGTTTATGGTTCATTTTTGAAATCAATTCGAAAAATTAATTTAAGTGAATCGTGTGAAACTATGGAACCAGTTTCACAGGATTCACTTAAATTAATTTTTAGAAATAATATAAAGCTAACATAAATATTATACTTTAATGAAGATACATAAATAATACGCGTATAAATATTTAGCTATCATTTAGCTACGAACAAAATATGAATTTAGCTACCAAGGAGCTAGGAAGTAGCTAAATTTAGCTACTAGGGTGAACTCAGAGTTGGGAACACTGGCCCTCCCTGGTTGAAGAAAAACAGAGAAAAGTGATAAAATTCGATTACGAATACTTTAGAATGCCAAAAGCTTCATTTAACGAATATTTCGACTGAAAAAGAAATTTTGCCGCCAACGGCAAATTTGTGTTTTTGAGTAATCTCCAAAATGGCCGCAGCAACTATTTTGCCACGCCGCTCCTGGTGTGACTTCCAGTTTAGGAAAACCTTCAATTTTTTCTTAAAAATTTATTGGAAATCTTTATGCATTTATAAAGGCACAAATGAAAGAATTGTATTTGGAAATAACTCCAGTCGGTCACCAAAATGAATAAAAGTCCAAAAAATTTTCTGTAAATTTCTAAGAAGAAATGAATGCGGCCCAAACAGGCCTCCAATACTTCATAAAAAATCCAATGAAAAAATGTCCACTAAATTTCTAAGAAAAAATTGAGGGATTCTCTACATCAGGTCAACGTATCGTTGATTTTATATTGGAGTGAGGCAGTGCTGGCTTTCACTTTGGTTACGTAATCAAGTCGAGGCATCGTCGATTTTATATAACAATATTCTCACGCCCGATAACAACGTACAAAAGTGAAGATATCTATAGGCTGAACCACAATAGAAGTAAACGTAAGTACATTTACTTACGTAAAGCGAACGCGCCCTTTAATTTAACAGGCGTACACAAATTAACTTTAACTCGTGTGAGGGGAACTTTCGTTAAATTTAAAAGTCAAATTGCAGTCAGTAAAGGTGCGGTAAGAATCGCTCATTCCGCTCATTCCGTAAGAACGCGATGTGTCAAACATTTAATTTATTACTAAATGATTAAAAGTGCAATGTAAAACTTAAAATGGAATAAAAATGGTACTGTGAATTGATAGAAAGCACAAATCTTCAATTACATCAACTACCATTTGTTAGTTTTTTCACTTTTACCACTTTTCAAAATTGAAAACATTAAATATCAAGATAATAACTCTTACGGAATGTGATATATATTTAGGCTAAAAGTATCAATTTTTCGTAAGTTAACCTCAGTCTCGTTCAATTTCGTACAGTTATTTACGTCTATTGTGGTTCAGCCTTATGTAATACTCCATAATCAATTTAACCGACAGTTTTTCTGTTCCGATCTGGACGATTAGTACGAATCTCGATATTCATTTCATTTGGACTATTGTCCGCTGCATGTATGCTGAAGAAAAAGATTTAGTAAGTTCCTAAGAAATAACGAATGGCTGTCTGTATTCCTAAAAAATTTTATCTGCTTAGATACAATTTGTTCGGACCGTCTTCAGCCATCAATAATGCAGGACGAATTCTAAACGAAAATATGGTAAATTAAAGTTCTAAGAAAAATATGAAGTTTTACTACATTGAACAAATTTTTATAAAACATTTTGGCTCGTACCCAAGATATTTTTTTAGCCGAGATCAGTGAGTTATTGAGGTTTGCTACGAGCTCTTCTTATACATCACATTAGTACAGCCGTCGATATCTGGGTATTTCTTGTCTGTGCTAAAAAATCTTACACAACGCTTATAAGTAACAGCTGCAACTATAATTAATAACAAAAAAATATCACTAACATTTTTATATACTCACAAGTAATTCGAATCCATTTGAATCAGCTTGGGATTCTTCTACTATCCTAAGGTAAGTATTGGTCAATTCAAAAACAGCCACTTTTAATACACAAGCCGCAGCCAAATAAGGAAAGATTCGCCATTGCTAGAAAGAAAAGCCTGAACTCTTCGAACCCATGATAAATATTGAATTTGAAACTAACATGTAATTGATATTCGATTATGGGAACTTCCGGGCCATCCTTTTCTGGACCAAATTGCTTCCTTATTGTGGCATATCTCACAGCAATAACAGCTGCATGCGATAGCGTATTAACTGATTCCTGTGTAATTCCAATACGTCCAGCTGAAAATGATTCCAGAGCAGCACCTAAAATTTTTCCAGGCGCACTAAAAACACTCTCATAATTTCCTTCTGGCGTTACATCACCAGTTCGATTTAAGAGATTCTTTCGTGGTATGCGATAGTTCGAAAACATAGCGAAGCCATTGTCTATTCCATTGAGTCCAATTTTTTCACCCATATCACCGACCAGCACCCCTGGATAGGTACGAAGTGTTTGTGGATCACGCACTGGTATCAAGAATCCATGTAATCCATGATTTGTGCCGTCTGGCGTTATTAAATTGGCGAATGTTAGTGCTATGGTTGCAGTCTTTCCTAAGTTCCCGCACAAGCATTTTGCTGCCTCAAAATCAGGCGTATTTATAATGAATTCCTCTGTTTGGGGATCATATCTGGCAGTCGTTCGTATACTTTTCGTATTGCTTCCGTGGGCGACCTCCGTAATAGCCATACAAGTTATAATTTCCCTATTCCAAGCGGCTGTGTAGTATTTAAGGTGGCGCTCAGTTCCCATCGCTAGTAGGGCATTATTGAAAAGACCCACCCCAAGGGCGATTTTCACAGATAAGCTGGGACAAACCGCATGTAGGGCTTCATTTACACTCATTAGGTAACGAGTTTTGCCCTGATAGTTGGCATTGTAAACTTCCGGTGGAATGATATCTAACTGCGCCATTTTATTCATTTGCATGGCGGCTAAGCGTTTCTGCTCATCTGATGGTAAAGTGATTTTTGATTTGGCGAATAATGGATCTGCCTCTAGAATCTTCCAGACTTTATACTGAAAAAAAAAAATGTTAGTCTGTCAATTTTTTAAATGTTTTCACAATCGAACCAATACCTTTAATCGCAGCGAACTCTCTTCCTCGAAGATCAGTCTTAAACGTTTCCAATCAAATTTCACTCTTCTGCGATGTACGCTGAGTGGCCCTTTTGGTAAATCTGGTATAAAAGACGTGTCTACTTTGGTTGTCATTTTAAAATCTGAAATGGAAAGAGTTTTTTTCTTATTAAGCTTGCATTGTAGAACTCTTAGAAGAATTTTACTGGGTGTTTCTCTCAAGGGAATATTTAATATTTATTTTTGGATTTTATTAACCTCCAGCACTGTCGTGCATTCTTCTTCTCTTCTCAAGGGTTGTGTCTACGGTATTTCATAAGATCTGTGTTCTTGGAATACTGTACTGCCTATAATAAACACATTAAACCAAGACTACGTATGCATGAATATCTACTCGAACGGTTGTTGCCCTTTGCATTAACATAAGCCTAACCGAAGCTCCTGAGCGAGTAGCATCAAGGTCACTATCACTATTTATTTTCAACTAACAGAAAATCGGATCTCTTAATGTCTAGAAACGAGGCGAAAGCTGTGCTGAAGCCTATTAAAGCTCTGCATTATCTCCTCTTGAGCCATTTTTGAAACGTCAACTAAGAGTTTTGTGTTCTTACGAGCTTTCAGATTCGTTCAGTGGGGCTCGGCACAGTCTCCTTTCAACTTAAACGAGCCATACACGTTCATGATTTAGACGAGAGAAGTACAGAAAAGCTTTAACCGTGAATATCATGCGTGTTCGAACTAAAACGCACGAGGTGTGTGATGGCCCAATATACGGAAGATTCTTCCAGCAGCCAAGGGCGCATTTTAGTGAAATAATTAGCAATTGCTAAACAGTAACGTCGCATTGTACTGTTCTGCAACTGTCGGTTATTTTGTTGATTAGCTTAACAGCTGGCTGCGATGAGCGCTTAGTGGAGCAATCGACGATTACAATAATAATTAACCTTCGCATGGTAATTATTATGTAAAGCGATTGTTTACTACTGAGCGACTCAGGTGCTGCAACCGGTAGAACAAACGGCAAGGTTGTTGTCGTTTGTTTACATCCGCGTTGTTAAGTAAAGTCTACTTCCGAATATTGGTGCATAAAAGACCAATGACTGGACTGGCGAGTGCCTGTAGTATTTTTTAGCCGCTCCGTTATCACTCATCGCGATATCAAGTTACAGTTCGGTTCAGATTGGTTTTGCTTTTAAAAGGTATTAAGATAGGTCAGTTTGGTTTATGTTTTAATAAAGAAACTGTGTTAAAAGAAATTCGAGTATCGCTTTTAATTATTGGATTCGTTAATTCGATTGCTCAACGGGCACGACAATTTGGCGCAGCCGGTGAAAAGTTTAAGTGTTGCTGTAATACAGGTATTGTGTTTGTTGTGTTTTTATTTTTGGGAGTTATGCTTTTGTAGCTGCTCCATTTTTTGTTATTTTTGGGAGTTATGCTTTTTTAGCTGCTCCATTTTTTGTTATTTTTGGGAGTTATGCTTTTTTTTAGCTGCTCCATTTTTGTTAATTGTGGGAGTTCTGCTTCTTTTAGCTGCTCCATTTACTTTTCAGGTTAATTAAGAAGTGTTAGATTTAGTGTATTATAGGATCTTTCAGTCTAAAGTGATATTTGGTGGGTTTTTGCTCTTTTGGCGACAAATAAAAAAAAAATTTATTAAAATTTGTTATATAAGATGAATGTGTTTGTATAGAGCAAGATGTTAATAAGTTTAAGCCGTGATCTTCGTTTCACGCAAGCATTAGTTAAAATAGAAATTCGAATTGAATAAAGTGGTTTGGGATAAATGTGTAAAGTGCCTAGTAAGAAGAGAATTGTGTGATAAATAATTAATTTGCATAGAGTAGGGAGCTTGTAATTTTATTTCGTGATTCTCGTTTCTTGTGTATAAAGTTTTCAATGTCACGTTTCATTTTAGGCGTTGATCATACGCGCGTATATTCAATTTTTCGGATTTTTAACAGTCGTAGTAACTACTGGAGCCCCCATGTAATATGATAGAGTTTGGGAGTTTTGTTTTTGAGAGTTGAAAGCGATACCAAGATAGTTAGGGTGATATTGTTATAGTTTAGGTTTGATTTTATAAAAATATAGATCTGAGATTGAATGAGGAAATTGGGAAAAATTTGAATTAGGTTTACTAGGTGTAGTTTAAAATTAATTTACTTTTGTGTAAGTTGTTTTGTTGGGTGAGATTGTTTTCTTGGTTAGGTGTTATATATAATATATATATATGTAACTCGGCTTAGATTGGAGGGAAAAGAGAGAAGAATTAGATGATCTTCTGGTTCAGACTTCAATGTCGGTGGGTAGAAGTAATGTACTGACAAGAGAGCAACTGTTACGGTTCGAAACTCAAGAGAAGGAATTAGAGGAAAGATCGCAGGAGCTAAAAGAGTGTACGGAGAAGTTAGAAAGCTACGAGCAAGACTGGCAATATATTGGAGAGCATCTCACGGCAGAGTTGCAAAAACGAACATCAAGTGAAGAATCGAGAAAATTGATTCAGGAGTGGAATACAGCTGCCAAGTCCTGTATGAAAGGCGAAGCTTTAGACTTGCTGGTAACGGCTACACTCGAGGTGATCCAAAGGGGTGAGATCCAAGCAGAACAATTCTTAGAAGAAGAGAAAAGAAAGAACAATAATAAAGAAAATATTGTCTTTGGAACAGCAACTGAAGGAAGCAGAAGAGGCAGCGGAGGCACTGGAGACAGAATTAAGAGCCGAGGGTCCACTGCCGCAAGAGAAAGTATACAGGCAAGAAGTCAGTAATAAGTGGACACCAAGGAAATTAGTGTTCTGGGATAAACCACAAGAAACGAAAGATAGGCAAGATATTTCAGCTAAGAGTAGCTCATCGAAGGGAAAGACAAAAGAACCAGGAAGCAGTAAATCATACGGATTGCCCAAGAACAGTATGGCGGAAGCACATGGGAAAGTTATGGATATGGTATCCAAATATATACCATTATTTTCTGGGGAAAGGTCACCAAAGCTGGGCAAAGAATTGTACCGTTTCTTGAATTGCAGCAAGGAACTCTACGATCAATTGACTACTGAAGAAAAAGCTGTCTTTATCAAATGTGTGAAATTTCGGCTTACAGATGACGCTTATTATCTAGTGTGTTCCCAGGAGCCGAAGGATTTTGAAACTCTGCAGCAAGTTATTACAACTGCATATACGCCACGAAAATCGTTCAGTGAGCTACGTACGGAAATGCTGGAGTGTAAACAACGACCTGGAGAGGACATTCGAGAATTCGCTGACAGAATGAAAGAGCTTCTGGACAAAATTAAAACAGCAGTCACAGCTAAGTACCCAAATAAGGAAGGGGGACTAGTAGCAGAATTGGAAGCTGACGCAGTGGCTACTTTTAAAGCAGGCGTAGGGAATAAGGCAACGCAAGTGCATCTGACGGGAAGGAGATTCCAATCTCTAGAAGAAGTTCGAGAAGAAGCTCTTTACTTCGAAAGAGATTCAAAAAGGCTTGAAGCTATGGCGCCAGGAGTATGGGAAAAAGTACCACAATACTCCAGCGAAACACCACAGGAAAGCTGGAAGGCTGGAAATGTTATCAATGTAAGGCAGAAACAATTCCAAAAGCAATTTGAAGTAGTGCAAGCACCAACAATGAACTGGGAATCTCCAAGAAGGACCAGGCAGCAATCCAGAGTTGCTAAATGCTTCAAATGCTGTCAGCCTGGGCACTTTGCTAAAGAATGCCAGTGGAGAAAGCAGCCTCCTTACTGCACTAAGTGTCAGGAATATGGACACGAGGAATCCAATTGCCGAATTCATCACGTCAGAGTGGCAAACTGTGCAGCTAGCCTTCAAGATGAACTCCATTCAGGAAGAGAGGGGCTTTATTGCCAATTCTGCCGTACATGGGACCACGACACGGAGAACTGCCTTAAGAAATATTTAGCAGAGAAAAAAAGTGAAAAATTGAATTCAAGAAGTAAATTTGTGATCACAGTGCCATCTGACATAGCGGTAGAAGGTAAGTTTAGACTTCTCATTGACACTGGGTCCACCTGTAGCTTAATCAAGGGCACTAGAATAAAAAGAGATACAGCTATAAATACACACCAGAAAATAAGAATTGGGGGACTCTTTGGATTTACCAGGAGTTCCACAGGCACCTGTGAGGCGAAGTTGTTCATAGACAACGGTCAGCAAGAATGCAATTTTAACGTCATTGGTGATACCGACTCGATTCCAGCTGATGGTATCCTTGGAATGGATTTCCTCAGTGACAGAGTTATTATTGACTGTGTAAATAGGAAACTTTGGGTACAAGGTGCTGGAAAAGGCAACGAGGCAAGTGCCTCTGGTAAAAGTGTTGCAGCTTGTGCACGTGTGGGACCCACAGCTTGGCAAAGTAGCAGTCAAGGAAGTCCGTTTCAGGCCAGGATAGAGGAGAATAACATTAAAATAGCGGAAAGCATCGCATCTTGCGCTGATGACCGACACTTCAAAACGAAAAGTCCGGCAAGCAATGCAAAGAAATCTTTAGGACAGAGAGAGAAAAGTAAACCCATATTGGAGGAGCCATTCGGGGCACAATTATGGGAGAAGACTTTGTCCACAGCTTATGATAGTGCGTTATTTCATAATGTAAGTGTCGACGAATTTAGTGAGGGGAGGAGACAACCGGAACATAAAGGGTACAGTAGAAATAGGCTGGAGGATGACCATGCATTCGTAAGAATCGCCAATGCAACAGCCTATTTTGTAAAAAATCCTGATTCCTCGCACGGGCAAATAGGACCGCGCAAATTTTACAGACGACCTGCATGGAATCATAAGAACAATTACAGCCGACGGCGATCTCAGTGGACCTTGCCGCAAAAAGGTAAAGTAAAGCTACAAAAATATAGCTTGCAAACGGGTACGATAGCACCGGTGCGAAGTAGGACCGATATGAAGAATATCACGCCTAGCTTGGCCAGTCTATACAAGGTAGGTAATGGTTATGACCCAGGAATCGGGGAACGTAATCAAAGAGATTTCCAACAAATTCCCTCCAATTTCAGAAGAAATTCGATGAGCGGAGTTTGGTAGTCAATGGCCATAAGGATGTGAAAGAAAACATACAGATAACCCAGTGCATCCAGGTAAATTTCTAGGTTAAGAGGTAAGAAGGTAAAGGTAAGAAAATGTTAAAAAAAAATATAGAGAAATTAAACGAAAGAGAAATTTGCGAAAGAAATAAGAGATTTTAAAGAAAATAAAGAGATCTAGAAGAAAGAGGATATATAAAAAAAATACTAAAACAAAAATATTACTTGACAGAAAGAATAAGAAATGTATAAAGATAATAAATAAATGTTTATAGTTAGAGATGGAAAACTAAAAAGTAGGCTCAAAAAAGATAAAAACCAAAAGAGCATAAAAAGGAAAACAATAGGTTAACAATGTTGAAAACGAACGAAAAGGTTGTTAATAATAAGAGTTAAAGAAATAAAGTTGCAAAAGAAACAAGGGATAGAAGAAAAAGATTGAAAATGTACATAGCATAGAGAAAAATAAAAGGGTTGCCATAGGTTAAATAAGTATAGATAAGATCGATAAATCTGTATATACAACACTTCCAGAGCACAGGCGGCAGCAGAAGGAGAGGATCTATGAAACGAAGATCGGAGTACGAGCAAAGTACAAGAAATTTGTAAGATGCAGCGGATAAGGATAACTACACTGATGTCTTTGAGCCTCGTATATTTACATCCACGGATAATTTACGCCCGGAAGATGAGTGAAATAATCATTTGAACATGCGCAGATATACACTATTCCTGTAATATTGAAGCCCACATATATGAGGTACATAGATGCCGAGCAGCAGTGAGAAGGCAAAAAACAATAGCTACATCTTAGAGGAACGTTTATTGGACAGCTACAATTGGGAAACCTGACGGAACTACTAGCGCATAATTTCATGTTGAGAGGTCTGTAATATGGTATACCTACTAATATGCATATATATGTACATGATATATACAAAAAAAAAAGACAAATCTTTAAGTACGCGTGGACTCTCAATATAATTGAGAGAACTCCATCGTGCACAAAAGAAATTATTTTTTTTAAAACATTTGGATCAGTCGTTCCAACTGAAATTAAAGAAGCGTTTCTAACAAGAAATTGTCATACATTCTAGTTACAAACTGATTTAAGGGCTTCCAGCAATACAGTGTAGATGTAGATGAAAACATTTTATTTATCTATCCATATAATTAATGGGATCAATTAGCGTATTGAAGATTTCATTAGTTCATTCGAAATTCAAAGGTAATCAAATGCCAGCAGTATTAGCAGGATTAGTGTACCACTTGAAGCCTCAGAAAAGTGAACAAACTCGAACCATTATCAGCAAACCATTGACGGGCTAAACCCAAGCGAGGCTATCCAAAAAACAGCAATCCAGTATAAAAAAGGCCATCCCAACAACAGCAACCCTACAAACCGCAAATTTACCAACCGCCTTCGAGAAGCAGCTGGTGCAATTAGAATAGTAAAGTAGTCTTATTGTAATAATGTAATTGTTTTGGGCACCCATAGGAAGAATAACTTTAAGGCTAGAGGATTGTAAAAATTGTAATTAGTGAGAGAAAAATTTTGTTGTTATGGTTTGGATAGTATTTTTGTAAGTATTCGGGCTGTAAAAAGAACTTTTTGTTATTTTGTCATTATACCTATAGGTAGTAAGCAATGTTTTCTAACGGGATAATACGTGTAAATGAATTAATGAATTCTTGTCCAATAGGTACATACAATTTTAATGTAATAGAAATAAATAACTTATTACGATAAGTGGGAAAAGTTTCAAAGTAAAAGACATGTGAAGTAAAAAAATAGAATAAAGAAATATAATAGAAGAATGTAAACAAAACACAAGTATGCAGTTATTTATATTGTTGTTAATTAGTAAAAAAAAAAAAACAGTAAATAAACTAAAAGAGAAAATAGAAATGTTGTGAGAACACAATAAAAAAGAAATGAGATAAAAGTAAGAAAGAAATTAAATATGTAAAGGAAGTATTGAAGTTAAATGTAAGAAGAAAATAAAAAGAGAAATGCTGTAAAAATAAAAAATGTAAGGAATGAAAAAGGAAGATAAGACAATTTAGATAGTAGGTATGTAAAGAAAATGTAAACAATCTGAACCGAACGAGAAACAAAATATTCTCAGTTGTTAATTAAGACTGTTTCACTCTCCAGATCTAGTTCCCTGCGGAAACTAGTTTTTCCAAGGGGGGAGGGATGTGATGGCCCAATATACGGAAGATTCTTCCAGCAGCCAAGGGCGCATTTTAGTGAAATAATTAGCAATTGCTAAACAGTAACGTCGCATTGTACTGTTCTGCAACTGTCGGTTATTTTGTTGATTAGCTTAACAGCTGGCTGCGATGAGCGCTTAGTGGAGCAATCGACGATTACAATAATAATTAACCTTCGCATGGTAATTATTATGTAAAGCGATTGTTTACTACTGAGCGACTCAGGTGCTGCAACCGGTAGAACAAACGGCAAGGTTGTTGTCGTTTGTTTACATCCGCGTTGTTAAGTAAAGTCTACTTCCGAATATTGGTGCATAAAAGACCAATGACTGGACTGGCGAGTGCCTGTAGTATTTTTTAGCCGCTCCGTTATCACTCATCGCGATATCAAGTTACAGTTCGGTTCAGATTGGTTTTGCTTTTAAAAGGTATTAAGATAGGTCAGTTTGGTTTATGTTTTAATAAAGAAACTGTGTTAAAAGAAATTCGAGTATCGCTTTTAATTATTGGATTCGTTAATTCGATTGCTCAACGGGCACGACAGGTGCACGTATTTTATAGTAATCGCGAGCATGTTTGGTCCACTTTAGAGATTATTGGAAGCCACTAGAGCCAGCTAATAAAACGTAACATCGTAAGCACTATTGACACATTTCCGAGACATGCGTGTAAATCTTCTGAGTCGACTGAGGGGAGTCTGAGTATATTGAACTATCAAGTCACTACTCTTCTACGACACTATTGCATGAAACGTCCTACTGCAACCTTATGAAGGTCTTACTAAACCTTCTATCGCTGTATGTGAAAGTGATAAAGATGTTATTAAACCATAAAAAGATAAGCAATTTAAACCAGAATACCTCGTTGGCCATGATAATTTATATTAGAGCAGATAACTAAAAGCTTTTAATATACCGAAGCAAGCTAGATTTTGAAAGACTACATCTGATATGAAACGAAGAGATCGACAACAAGGCGATAATGTCCCCTCGTTCTTGTAAACAGTATACGAACGGATAAAAAAGACAATGGTATCAATGGTTGAAGATATGTATATGATCCCAAAGGCCCAACTTCAAAAGCCCTGTGTTCTACATTTCGTATTCGAAGCAAAAATATTGACTATACATTCTTTCGGAGAGTCAGTCCACTCTCAAGGCTATCACGATAGATTCAGGATAGTCTGAAATTATCTACAAACTCTCAAAACAATAGCGAGGAAACCAATGTCTCGAGAAGGTGGCGGATTACGAAGGAAAGAGAGATAAAGAAATTAGACCAGATTGATTTGCGGTACTTAATCATATAGAATAAATAAAAAAAAAATCCTTTTTATTAAATCAGAGCAAAAACAAAAAACAAGGCTCTCTCAGACCACTGCTCTTCGCACTATTCTACGGTTGACTATATTATACGAATACTATTTTCTATAAACACTGAACATGACTTTCTCAGGGGAAATGAGGAAAATGTAATTCACTGCGAATCTAAATAGCCCTGACCTCATCACCTTCAAAGCCTTCACCACAAGGCCATTCAGTAGAGCCTTGAATGGGAAGTGTACTTCTCCCAAAGGATTATAAATAGCTACGGTGACCATGAAATGGAATTTCACAACTTGCTTAGTTGGAAAAAAATAGGCGATTCAATTAACTAAAATAAATAAAAAAAAAATCATAATTTCACAACTTCACGAAAGCATTATTTCAACACTTTCCTGCGTCCTTATTTATTATTCAAAATCGAAATTTTCGACAAGCACGATGGTGGATTACATCATAAATCGATACACGGAATAATGATAAACGTGAGCTTTTTATTGAATGAAGAATACACGAAAGAGCAATTTTACCATCGGGCAGCCGGGATCAGGCGCGGAGTCTTCTTTTCATCAGAATAATTACCTCCTTTTCACCGTAGAGCGAAACGCAATGTTGTCCTTTTTCTTAATTTTACGATTTTAATATTACATGACTCATTTGGGCTAATTACATACCTTTTACATAAAAATATTTATGTACATGTATCCTTTAAAGATTATTTACTCATTAATCAAAAACAGTTAGAGAGTAGAGATCATGGAAACAAATTCTTGAGTCGTTGACTTCTTATTTTGTAGCTGCATTTCTTAGTATTAAAGGTGCTGTCTAAGGTTTGGATTTATAGAGTAATTTTTTTACCTTAAATGAAAACATAAGGTATACTAAGTTTGTTTGTAACGCATAGAAATAATGATGGTAGAGCAAAATGGATTGTACACCCACGCTAATATTAAAAGGTCTTTTGATTTTTGCATGTCGATAACTCGAAAACGCGTTCAGTTAGTCCCCCGCTCACGGGTCGGTACGGTAGCGACTTGGTATCGGTACGACATTTATTCTATCGATGTCGTACCTCATGGAGCTCCCTCACAGTCATACATGCTACGGATTAAATCAGCAGACATTTTGTTAACTTCACGACAAAATTCACTAATCAGTTCGGTAAATGCAGCTTATCGGCTAACAAGACATGCTGCAACGTTGCATACCGAAAACTTGTTGCATTTCAATCGCGCAGTGCAGACCCATGTGTAGGTACTCATTAAGGCCCTTCCCTGACGGGTCGGTACGACATTGGTACGACATTGACTCGGTAAGCGTGCAACATGCCGAGCCACTGTCGCCACCGTGTATTTAAATCAGTACCCACACACGGGTCTGCACTGCGCGGATGAGATGCAACATGTTTTCGATGTGCAGCATTGCGACATGCCTTGTCAGTAGAGAAGCGGTATTTACCGAGTTGACTAGTGAATTTTGTCGTGAAATTAACAAAATGTGCTGATTTAGTCCATAGCATGTATCACCGTGAGGGAGCTCTATGCGGTAAGACATCGGTGGGACAAATGTCATACCGATAATATGTCGCTACTGTACAGTATCGTACCGACCCGTCAGGGAAGGGCCTAAAATACACGATGGCGACAGTGGATCGGCATGCTGCACGTTTATCGAGTCGATGTTGTACCGATGTCGTACCGACCCGTGAGTGAGGGGCCTTGGGCCCTTCCCTGACAGGTCGGTACGGTATCGACATAGTATCGGTGCGACATTTATCCCGTCGATGTCGTACCGCGCTCCCTTCACGGCCCTACATGCTATTGAGTAAATCAGCAGACATTTTGGTAATTTCACGACAAAATTCACTTCTCAACGCGGTAAATGCCGCTTCTCTACTGACGAGGCATGGTGGTACTGATTAAAATCCACGGTGGGGACAGTGGCTCGGCATGCTGCACGCTTACCGAGTCATTGTCGTACCGACCAGTCAGGGAGGGGCCTTAGGCTGACGGGTCGGTAACACATTGACTCGGTAAGCGTACAGCATGCCGAGCCACTGTCGCCACCATGTGTTTAAATCAGAACCCACACACGGGTCTGCACTCCGCGTAGGTACAAGTTTTCGTGTGGCAGAGGTAGCAATACTTCGAATATTCTCCCAATTGACATTTTTACTCTCAATAAATGTTTATGGTAGAATAAAAAGTTGTAAATCATTAAAGGTAAAGATAGAGTATACCTGATTTCAAGCGGAGTAACTGGATTGTCCCAGAACGAACTACTTGCGCCAGATGACAATTACCCATCTACGTGAATAGTGGCCACCATAGTAAACCTATGTCACAAAACAAACCAGGAACAGCACAAAATAACATCAGAAGTAGAGTCAAAATTACAACCAATAGCATTCTAAGCAAGATTGAAAAGAAAAAGTCGAAGAGTATTGCAAATAGCCGTGACTGAGACGACAGGATTATAAACTGGTAGTGATTACAAGAGCTCATCAGGCTTCATTTAAATAGGCTGAAGACTCAAAACAGTTCTCTCAAGAAGAGAGTCTAGCGAAAATAAGCAGCAAAAGGACCAAAACTATACCATCCCAACATCCTCAATAGCATTCAGCATTACAGCTTAGTCTATGTGAAAAACTCAAAGACTTATGAGGGCTAATGAAACTAGTTGAGGCAGAGTCGCGAAGCTGCATAACTGCTCTCTAACCAAAGTAGACCGTTATCTAATTTCAAATTTTCGAAGGTTGTAAGAACAAGATGTTCCACATTGTCATCTAGCTTAGGTTAGGTTAGAGATAAGAACAAGATGTTCCACATTGTTATGTAGATTATGTTAGGTTACGTAAGAGAGGTGCGGCTAGATATGCCTAGCCTGCTTCACTTAGGCCCCCAGTCGGTCCATTGTGCCCCTTGACCTCATGGTATAACCTTAAAACTGCCCTAGATCCATCCTGTTTCCCTTAGAAATCTCAGGATGCATCTGAACTCTTTACTTTGCAGCTCCCCAGACCTGAAAAGAAGTAGCTACCTAATAGCCTACTTCTTTTATTCTTCAGAGCGGGGCGCTTGCAAAGTACGTGTGGGACGGATCCGATTTCCTCCAAATCCTTACAGCTCCTGCAGAAATTGATCGCCGCTATTCCCAGTCTTCTCACATGGTCTTCTATGATCCAGTGATCCGTAATCAGCCTTACCAGATTCCTGGTATTTGCTCTGCTGCCGTTAAGCAGTTCTCTTGTCCCTTTCCTGTCATATGCAGGCCACAATTGCCTCGCAATATGGCAGATTTCCCTGTTGATCCACCGAAGGGTTGCCTTTGGATAGGCGCCCTCCTCTTTTAACGCTCCGATCGAGATCCTCACATAAGCTATCACTGCGGAGTTATTCATTTCATTGTCTGGGATATCTCTGTAGCCAGGTACCCAGCATAGTGTCACCTTGTGCCGTGTAGTCAATTCCTCAAAACTGGTCTTGCATAACAGCACCAATTTTGATTTAATCAGCATAGCATCCAGCGTCTTATTTGCCGCCTGGTAAATTGCTACTAGCTCTGGCTGAAAGACACTATATTTGTCCGGCTGCCTATAAGATCCGTGGTACTGGCAGTCTCTGAATACACCCAGCCCCTCTGCCCGCACTCGTCTTGGATCCTTCCGTAAAAATAGAGATATCTGATGTTACAACCGTCTCCTTCCCATCCCAATCCCTTTTGGGTATATCAATACATTGACACCCCCACCAAAAGTTCGGAAGGGTATATGAAATCTTATTCCTCCCTGCAATTACTGCAGTCTATCTTCTGGAATATATTGGAATGCTCAAAGCCCCTGTCTGTCCACCAACCCCCCACTCTGAGCCTGACAGCGGTAATTGCCGATACACTCCTGCAGCATGGCCTCCAGTGCCGTCGTGGACGTGGTGGGCAAACACATTGTCATCTAGATGATTGAGTAATTATCAAAGTAGCAGAACCACAGAAAAATCAATCAATAATGAGTATATCAAAAATATTCAAGTCCAACAACCCCAAGATGGACGTAGAATTCGTTACCAAGTAGAATGTCATCATTGTCAAAAAAAAATCAGACAAAAATTAAGGCTGTTGACTCGATCTCTATATATTTTAAATTAGTAAGCCACGAAGTCATCTCTTTAGGGGTACAAGGTTACTCTTCGCTGGGTTACAGTTCTTAGAAACGTAGGAATGAACTGTCTAACCAACCAGTAAAGCAAAATTCGGCTCTCTGCTGCTGTCATGCAGAACAAATTAACAAGTTCCGCTTGTTGTTGTGAATAAAGAAATTTTGGCAAATTTTCGTAGTAAAAAAAATAACACATGGAAGTACTTAATAGAACATTAGGAAGGCAATTTTTTCAATTAGATTAAATTCTAAAGTGCCTAATTTTTAAATTCATATAGAGAAATAAATTAATTTTTTTGCAAGACAATCTTAAAGAAATCTCTACGAAACAAGTAAAAAGCTACAATTGGTTTAAGACCAATTCTTATGATATCCTAGATGAATTCACGTATGTATTTTCGTATGGTCACACATCTGTGCAAGTTTGATTTTCGAAGTGGTTTTTTCGTATATTATTATATTTCTAGAACAATTTATCGGACAGTAAAAATTATAACCAATATCATAGGATTTCATATTCTGAAGAACTTTTCAGTACAATAAAAATGTCTAGAACTGATCGTTTTCACACTATATATGTACGTAAAAATCCAAAGTTTTTATATGCCAGCAGCAAGAAGTCCATTTTTGAAATTATATTTACTATTTTTATGAAAACACATTGTACAAAATATCAGCTCTCTAAGTACAGGCATTCTCGAATTATCGTGAGAGCACGCGTTGTCAAGTTATCGTGAGAACACGCGTTCTCGATTTATAGTGAGAACAGACGGACAGGCTGTCATAAAAAAATCAAAATAAATTTTAATATTAGCGTGGGTGTCCAATCCATTTTGCTCTATCATCATTATTTCTAGGCGTTACAACCAGAATGACAAACATAGAATACCCTATGATTTTATCATCTAGGGTATAAAAAACGATAAAACATTAAATTCCACAGCGTTGTATTCAACATTGCTTCACTATTCTGGCTTTCATCACCAATTCCCCAGGGGAATTTGGATCAAAACAACAACAATTTACAACAAATACAACCAAAAGATCTTACAAGACGTTGCGTCCAAACGCCATTTATAAGCACTAATTGGAACCCTAGCGTGTTAACGTGGGGTCACCACTTAAATCAACCAACCAAATTAGAGCAATGGTTGAGATGCTCTTCAGTACCAAAGCTATTCATTTGGAAAATTTTTAGAATTCCCTCCTACTTGCTCTTAAATTTACATATTAATTGACATAAATATGCAGCTAAAGTAAAGAATAAACATTGGAAATTTTATATATAACATCATACCTATGTCACTATTATATAATTAGAGGTTGTAGGCATATGTACTGTACACACAAGCATACATAAGTCTAATGTAAAAGCATCCAAGAAATATTTTCTTGATTAACTCACGTCTGAACAAATGTCTGGTGACTAATGTGTAGGCACCTGCTAAAATTATTATTATTTTTACGAGAAAATTGTATTCTTATCGGTAGAGGAGTCATGCTTGAAATGAGTATTACAACCGTACTTAAACAAAAAATATTTTTGCTTTCCACTTAAATACATTGATTACTAAGTAATGGCCACAATCAGCAAATTTTACGCAACATTCTCAATTATTTAGCCAATAATAATATCGCTCTACGGTGAAAATCAAGGGCGGATTAGAGAATTAAGAGGATTTTTACATATATATAGAGGATTATTAGTATAGAAATTCCAAAGACTTTCATGTAAGGTAAACAGACAACAATATCTAGAAATCGGTGTTATCTCGGATTGTTGTACATACATATATCAATAATACCTTCAGCGGCGGGCCGTATTTTGCAATCATGATAAAATTGTCTAGCTTTGTGAAATTTTGTATTTATTTGCAATCTGTTTACAGACGAATTCTATTTACATTTTACACAGATGTTTTAGGATTACATTAAAAATTAATAAATCAACAGTATTGATCGTGAAATATGTTATATACACTACTGATAAAAAAAAAGTGAGCAGAGGAAACGGTAACAAAAGGCACTAAGTTTTAATATAATGAAATTGGTCACTTCAAATTTTGAATTAAAACAAGAACATATCTAATCTTAACTTTTATATTTCCTCCTTTATTTTTAATTATGTCCTTCAGTCTTCTTGGAATAGACGATATTGGATTTTCAATTAAACTTGATAGAATTTCCTTCCAAGGATTTTCAACAGCCGTGCAAAGTTCGTAGATATTGCGAAAATGAATTTCGTGAATTTTCCTATCAATGTAGTCCCAGAGATTTTCGATAGGGTTCAAATTCGAACTTTGAGTGGTTCAGTTATTGAAAATTGTTGTGTTCTTGAAACCAGATTTTAGTCCCCCGGGCCGTATGACATGGTGCATTTTCTTGTTGAAATATGTATTCGTTTGTATTCCAAATAACTTCCATAGCTATTATCAAACCTTTTTCCAAAAATGGTTACGTATAAATATCAGCATTTATTTTAACGCTCTGGTCCATTTTAAAATTTCAGAACAACTGCGGCTGCTCACTTTTTTTGTTTTATCAGTAGTGTAATAAAAAAAAGGAACGTTTTATAAAATTCAAGGGCTGATTCAAAGATCAACAAATTTTTTTTTAACCTAGCATGTCTTGTTCTTCTTTTGTGCAATAAATAATGGTACTGAGCGTTGCCTTTATCTTGCTATCATACATTGAATTTTAAAATTTAATTGTCTCTTTTAGGTCGTTATTTCAATAATTATATATGTTGAATTGAACATTCGTCATTGAATGAAAATAAACTTAAGCGGATAAGGGTCTATTAGTCTAATTGGTAGGGCACAGAATGTAGAAAAAACAAAGTATGAAGGTTCCAACCGAACAGACCTCCATCTTTATACTTGGAAAGCACTTTAGAATTTTCTAATTAATAATCTCTACTCCAATGGGTAAGATAATTCGATCATATGACAAATCATACCAGGTATTGTGTAACGACGGTTGTGTGCAACTATGAAATATTGCCGCCGGAGATAGGTAATCAATTCCAGAGAAAAAAAGAAAAGGCCACAAAGAATCACACTCCTTAAATTATGCGATAAAATAACTTATCTGAAGTAGGATCATTTTATCTATCAGTACGTTTACATAAATACTTGAGTACTTGAATTGAAATCCACTTTAAGCTCAGGTAGGGCGGTTGATTGAATTAATTCCAATTACTTGATTTGAATTTTTCTTCAATTTAATTTTCCAATTACTTAAGTTGAAATTTACGCGTTAAATTAGCGTTTTCATGATATTTTGATTACTTCAAGCTTACTTCAAGTATACTTCAAGTATTCATGTAAACGTACTGTATGTATCTGATTAGTGATTAGTATAACACTTATTACATTACAAGACAGTGGATTAAAATTTCACAACAATACTAACACTAAATAGTGCAACTGACATAAAAATACAGAACTGAAGAAACACGGTAATGTCAGAGTTCTAACAGATAGGTTGCCACGGAGCCCAGTATCCTTTGCAACCAATAATCTATTATCACTAATAACCCGAGTGGTGATCTACTACGTATGTACCTAGGGATACCAGAATGAACTTAGCATAATTTAGCAACGATTATGTATGTATATGGAAACCAGAGTTGATGTAGAGGGAAGCGTCACGTAGAAAGCATTGAGCTGGGTTCAACACTAAAGATCTTATATTTTTCTTTGCTATTAAAATTTTGAATTTTTTTCTGCTAATGAAATTTTGAATTTTCTGCTACAGTAGTAACAATTAACGAACTAGCGTAAATGCCTTAATTGCCAATTACGTAGCGGTAGGGTGTTTACTAGATCCGTGAATCGAACCGCGTGAAGTAACCATGCGCACCTAAGTAGCCGATGAAATTTTAGTTAAGTTAACTACTTGAGCCACTTAGCATACCTACTAATATATTACAAGTGCAGACATCTATTAGATTCTATAATAGGATCCATTCGGTAGGTAAAAACCTTAGATTATATAACAAAAAGGATAGCTATGCAGTGTATTCGTGTACGTGTGTTTTTTGTGGACCCGGGGGAAAAGACAAGAGGACTGGGTGTTTAGCTTTTGTCAGTTCGATATTTCTGACATTTCTCCATTTATTTGAATTTACGAATAGTAATCGGGTGTCTATATGATATCAGCCATACAAAGGCAACGCCAAGAAATATTATCGCAAAATAAATGGGCCACTAGGAGAATTCTTAAAAATGAAAAAAGTTATAAAAAAATTATAAACTGAAAAATGATTCGAATCACTGTGACAAGAAATTATAACACATTTTCAATACTCGATAAAGTTTCAACCACTAAATTATATGCCCGCTCTGAAAATATAGTAGTTTACGACTTCCATGACTAAACAAACACATCGATGCGATTCTACTACACGAAAAAAAATGCTTACGTTTTTCTTCCTCATAGCCTATCCTTTTTGCTATATAATCTAAGGTAAAAACGCATATAAAAGGGGAGCAGGCTGTATTGGAATATTCTAGATGTCCGTAATGACGTGTTCCGGTTGGTGGAGCTAGCAGTAATTAGGTATGCTATACCCCCTGAAGCCGAGCGCATCAGTAAAGTAAGGCGTCCTAAATTGGAAAGCAAAAAATCGCGATTCAGCATTTCAATATTGTTAAATAGTGAAACGAAATAGTATTATTATACTTGTGTATAAACTATCTAGTGATTACGAAAATGCATCCTTGTTATAATATCAGATGGCTGCACTTGTACCATTTTGAATAGTTTTGCTCACGCTCAGTCGCTAGAAGTTCTACAACTGAAGTACGGAAGCAGGTCTAGGAATAAGCCGTGTAAGAGCATAGACAAATTAATAACATACAAAGATTGGGAAGTAGAACCAGTCAGTTGGACGAAAACCCAGCGTTTCTGAAAGGAACACCATTTAAGTGTTTTTCTAGCCATCATTTGGTAGTTCTTTAGAAGAATACTCACTGATCTATCCAGCAAAAATAAGCAAAGGCACAAGTAAGTAATTCAAGTGCTTCTGGGGCCATCACTTGGAAGCTCTATAGAAAAGCTTTTGATAGCTCTAAAAGAAGTGCAGCAAGGGCTGATTTCAATATAAACTGTGGATTTTTCTATTGTGCGCATCTGTCATTTTCAATCTGAAGTTCAGAGTAGTTAATAATCTGCTGAAGTTCTTTTTAATAAAAGTGAGAATAAAATTAACAATATTGGCTTATTTAATCAACTTAATAAAATTTAATAGGCATAGCAAAACCTTAATAATGTTCTCAGGAAGCAGTCTTAAAACTTAAAAATGCCGCGCTGTGCCGCGCCGCTCCCGGTGTGACACCCACTTAAAGCTTTCGAAAGGACAAATTCAAAAGACTCTTTCGCCCATCAGGTAGCTCTTCTTAAGGGCACCATTGAAGCTCTTGCCTCTCGGACATGCCTATGTTAAAATGCAATGAACCGCGATAGGGAAAAGAAACGGTGCGAGCTTCCAGGTAAGCACTTCAGGAGGTTTCTTAGAGTGCTCTTTTTCAAATGGGCAGTAACGCCTCGCTAGAGTATAAGATCGACGATCCTCGACTAGATGCCGTAAGCGTAACAATAACTAAGTTTGTCATTCCATTTGTAACACATAGAAATGATGATGGTAGAGCAAAATGGATTGAACACCCATGCGCAAAATTAAAAGTTATTTTGATCTTTGCATGTCCGTCTGTCCGTCCTCACGATAACTGGAGAACGTGTGTACTTGGAAAGCTGAAATTGAAAAATGTTTGGAGTGGAGAATTTACTTCTGATGAATATTCTGTATGTTATATGTTTCTTTGGTAATATATTTTAAATTATAAACGGACGCAAACTATAATGTTATTTACTTTAAATCTAACATAACAATTTTTTCAAGTGAGCAAAAATAAGTATTTTCTATTTCTCTTGTGTTTTTATAAATCAGGTAGGACCATAAATAGTTTTTATAATTTATTTATTATACTCTTTAATATTTTTATCATTTTTGTTTATATAAAAAGAATTGCCCGTATAATGGATCGATGGTTAAAATATGGGTCGTTAAAGAAAACTGACGTTGTTAGTAGTAATGCAGAAACTGCGGAATCTACAGATACAGGCACCCGCAATGCCATCAACTTCCAGTTCAGTGCAGCTACAGCCTCATTTTCAAACTATGCCATCTTCCGATTTTGGACAGGTGGTATCAACAAAAAGACGTAAATATGATACTAGTTACCTTTCGTTTGGATTTACTAGTACTGGAGACGAGGAGGCTCAAGATGCGGTTTGTTTCTTTGCAACAAAATATTGGCAAACAGCTCATTAGCACCACCAAAACTACGGAGACATTTGGAAAAAATCACCCAACAGATAAAGGCAAAGATATTTCTTTCTTTAAAATAAAACTTGAAAGCCATAATATTGCAAGAGTTTTATGGTAAAAAAATTCAAAACAGATAATTAAAAGATAACGGAAGTATTTATCGTATCATTTCTTACCGTATTGCTCTAGCAGGCGAGGCACATGTTACTGGTGATCACTTATAAAAACCTTGCGTTCAAGATATTGTTTCGTGTTTATTGGGCGAAGAGTATAGTCCACAAGTTGACAGTGTGTCTGTTTAAACAGTACCCAAAATTATGTAAATATTACTTAATTTAATTTTTTTCCAATTCAATCATGTTTATCTTATAAATAATTTCCTATCAATTGTTTGAGTTGGTAAATAAGCAATGCAATATATATATGTATGTATATGTCAATAGTTATTACAGATTCTTTGTATTATTGAAATGCATCACAGATCGCTTATCACAGTGGTATTGTTATCATATTGTAAATTCCATACAGTTAGTCTAAAATTATTCATCACAGTTTTTACTTAAAAATTAGGACTCGTTGTTGGCATCTCGTAGCGATAAGAATTTCCATCATTGAGCTCTTGTTAAATAGTTTTTTTTTGTTGCATACCACAAATTTTTAGTTGTTGGAAATAAAGATTATTTTAGTGGAATCATTGTTGTGATTTTTCTTAATTTAATCCAAGTGCAAAAACTCTTGTGCTTTTTCATTGGCGACCGTGACAGGACTTGGTGTAACAATTGTTAAAGAATTCTTTGACTTAAAATTTAAAATAAATAAAAAAGGACAGTGTAGTGATAATTATTAAAGAACAATTAGTGGTGTTTATAGGTGTTGGGTTCATCAGCAGCGTGGGATTGATGTAATTTTACTTGGCTTCGAGATAACAGGAATAGTCAACAGTACCCTTAATCACATGGTAACTAATCAACTCGGTTCATAAAAAAGGATTGGTCAGGTATTTGAAGCTTTAAATAAGCTCGGAAAGAATATATATTCAATAAATAACAGAAGCAAATTTACATATTTACTTAGAAAAATCACAGATTAAATCGCACATTGTATAGATACATATGACGTTATAGTTCGATTAACAACGGGTCATCACATGATTATATACAGGAAGTATCCAGAAAGGTCTTGAAGTCTAGCAAAGGTATTTAATTGAAATGCTATCCATTTATGAACTTTTACAAAAAATTTGCTGCTGCTACAAAAAAGTTCATAAATGGATAGCACTTCAATTAAGTACCTTTGCTAGACTCAAGGCCTTTCTGGATACTTCCTTTTTTAAGAACCAAGTTAATTAGTTACCATGTGATTAATAAGGGTACCGTAACGATGAGTTACTGTTGACTATTCCTGTTATCTCGAAGCGAAGTAAAATTACATCAATCCCACGCTGCTGATGAACCCAACAGCTATAAACACCACTAATTGCTCTTTAATAATTATCACTACACTGTCCTTTTTTATTTATTTTAAATTTTAAGTCAAAGAATTCTTTAACAATTGTTACACCAAGTCCTGTCACGGTCGCCAATGAAAAAGCACAAGAGTTTTTGCACTTGGATTAAATTAAGAAAAACCACAACAATGATTCCACTAAAATAATCTTTAATATTCTGATTATCCAAATTTTATTGCAATATTTAATAAACTCGTTCACGATGATCCAGACAAATCAGTTACTGAAAAATATACTCATCTTCGAAATTGCTAATTTACACTGTCCTTTTTTATTTATTTTAAATTTTAAGTCATAGAATTCTTTAACAATTGTTACACCAAATAAATTTTTACACCAAGTCCTGTCACGGTCGCCAATGAAAAAGTACAAGAGTTTTAGCACTTGGATTTAATTAAGAAAAACCACAACAATGATTCCACTAAAATAATCTTTAATATTCTGATTATCCAAATTTTATTGCAATATTTAATAAACTCGTTCACGATGATCCAGACAAATCAGTTACTGAAAAATATACTCATCTTCGAAATTGCTTGTCAGGTGCTGCTCTGCGAACTATAGATACATTAGGCAAATCTGCTGCTACATATCCAGAAGCTCTCGACAAATTAAAGGAAAGATATGATAATTCGTATCTAATTTTCCAAGAGCATGTGTCTGAAATGTTCGGACTTCCAAAAACTCAAAAATGGTCAGCATTACAACTGCGTAATCTAGTTGACAACATAAGTGCTCACTTAAGTGCATTACGAGCATTGGGTGAAGATACAGATATATTAAATGCTTTAATGATTCACTTGGTAAATTCTAAACTAGACGTGGAGTCTCAAGCCAAGTGGGATGAAGCCATTGACTACGATAAATTTCCAACCTGGGAGGATTGAGAAAAGGTTTTAATTAGACGGTGTCAATTTTTATAAGCTAGGGAACAGAAATCTCAGCCATCTAACCCTGATTCAAGTTCTGTTAGTCGTAAGTCAACTAACAGAAGATCGAATGTAACATTTTTTAATCGAAAGACTACTTCGTTGGCTGCTACTAAACTTAAATGCAATTTTTGCTCTGAATCAAATCACAGCATTATGGATTGTGCGAAATTTGTTCAACTACCAGTCATAGAACGTTTCGAACAGGCAAAGCGATTATCGTTGTGTATTAATTGTCTGTCGAAAGGGCATTCAGTTACAAGATGCGTCTCTTCGAAATGTCGTGTCTGCTTTAGGCCACATCATACTTTGTTGCATCGGTACCCTAATCCTAATAATAATTCGCCACTTTCACAAGAACGATCGTCAACATTTTCGAATATTAATGCTGGGAAGTGCTACGGGTTCTCCGCAACAGCAAAGAATAGGATCATCAGAGCCTAATCTTTCTGGTGATGCATTCAATTCGTCCTTATGTTCTTCAATACATAAGCCTAAGTCAACAATGGCAAAAAATGAGTACGTCCTCTTAGCAACTGCTGTACGGAATAGAGACAAAACTGGATGCTATCATTTTGCGCGTGCCTTATTGGATTCAGCTTCACAATTAAATTTCATTTGAACCTTCAGCATATCAATGCTGGCATTAGCGGCATTGGTGACGTGACTGCAAAGTTCCAGCACGAAAAATGTAGTGCAATTAAGTCTCGCCTGAACAACTTCGAAACCGATTTACACATGTGGGTCTTACCTTCGATTACCGGTATTCAACCTGAAGCTGAAATCAGGCCTGATTGTTGGAAAATACCATCAAATATACAGCTAGCAGATCCTAGTTTTTATAAGCCTCAAAAGGTCGACTTGCTAATTGGGGCCGATAAGTTTTTTGAACTTCTTTCAGTTGGGCAAATAAAGTTGGGCAATAATCTTCCTACTCTACAGAAGACCGTCTTCGGATGGGTCATGTGTGGCAAATACAAACCTCCTCCTTTAGAAAGACATATTTGCAACGTTGTATCCACCAGTGTTTCAGATACCTTAGACTCTGATAATTCCTTAAGTATCATCGTTGAACAATTTTGGCGAATTGAAGATATTGATTTAAAGATCCCTCGGCTTAATGAGGAACAGCTCAGATGCGAAACACTGTTCATGGAAAGCATTCGTCGTCTCCATTGTGGAAGACTAATGGTAAAACTACCCTTCAAGAAATCTCCAACAGCCTTAGGCAATTCCTTTGATACTGCAAAAAGACGATTTCTTGCAATGGAAAGGAAGTTAATTAGAAGTCCCAGCTTGAAAAACCAATACACTGAATTTCTGCAAGAGTATCTTGTTCAAGATCATATGGAGGTTGTTAATGACAAGAATATACCCTAGGTTGCATTATTATATGCCGCATCACTGCGTGTTACGCCCAGAAAGCACAACTACAAAGTTAAGAGTTGTTTTTGATGGCTGCCCGACTTCATCAGGTCTCTCTCTAAATGACATTCTGATGGTAGGTCCTACCATACAGAACGATCTACAATCAATTCTTCTGCGCTTTCGTTGTTATAAAATTGCTTTAATAGCAGATGTTTCAAAGATGTACTGTCAATTTTTGATCTACCCAAAAGATAGAGACTTCCAATACATTCTTTGGAGGAACAATGTTCATGAGGAACTTGCTTCTTATCGTTTAAAAACTATTACTTATGGAACAGCTTCCGCACCATATCTCTCCACTCGTTGCTTAAACTATTTAGCAGATTTATACGCACATCAGTTTCCTCTGGCGGAAAAAATAATTAAAGAAGAATTTTATGTTGACGATTTGTTAACTGGGGCAGACACTTTGAACCAAGTTTTGGATATTCAACATCAGGTACAAACAGTATAACAATCTGGAAAACTGCAGCTACAAAGACGGTATTCAAACAGTATCCATTTTTTACAACATATACCTGAAAAACCGTTAACATTAAATAATTGTGACATCATCAAAACGTTAGGACTGAGGTGGGAGCCTAATGCCGACGAATTTCGTTTTACCTACAATTTCTTAGATAAAGGCTCAAGGATTACCAAAAGAACTGTGCTCTCCGATTTATCAAGACTATTTGATCCACTTCGTTTGGTCAACCCTGTAACTGTGAAGGCAAAGGTTTTTATGCAGCAACTTTGGCTCTTAAAGCTTAATTGGGACGGATCAGCTCTTATGGAGTATCACACTCGTTGGAAGAACTTTCAGGATGATCTCCGTCAACTTGATGATATTCGGATACCTTGATTCGTTCGTTCGAAAGCTGAAACAATTCCTACTGAACTTCACGGATTCGCAGATGCATCGCTTCGAACATACGGAGCTTGTATCTACGTTCGATGCATTGATACGACTGGTTCTATCACAGTACATTTGCTTAGTGCTAAATCGAAGGTTGCACCCACCAAACCTATAAGAACTCTACCTTGTTTAGAACTCTTTGGCTGTGAATTGTTATCCAAACTACTCGCAAAGGTTCGACGCTGCATCAATCACAATCTTGATCAAGTGTTTTTATGGACTGATTCACAAATTGTATTAGGCTATGGTTTTCCTCTCATCCTTCTACGTGGCAGACGTTTGCCGCAAACAGGGCATCTCAGATACAAGAATTATCAGAAGATGCAACCTGGCGATATGTCAATACGAAATCGATTCAACCGATATAATTTCTAGAGGAGCTTCCGTAGGTGGATTAAGAACTTCCTGTTGGTTTACTGGTCCTGAATTTTTATTTAAGTTCCCGGAATCAGCTCCCAGAAAGGCGAAAGACATGTACTGTGCAGCAATCATTTCTAGATATTGTTTATAAAACGAGTAGTTTTTCTAAAAATCGACGAATTTTTGCCTATGTCAATCGCTTCATTAGCAATCTAAGGCAAAGGATCAATAAACTGAGAATAGTTGTTGGAAGTTTCACAGCTTGAAGCAGCGTTCCACAGATTGATTTGGGCCATTCAGCAAGTAGAATTCAATGAAGAAATAGATTCGTTCAAAAAGGGAAACATGATTAGCTCTAAAAGTTGTCTTCAATCTTTAAATCCTTTCGTTGACGGCAACTTAAAACTGTTACGAGTAGGAGGGCGTCTGCAGAATGCAGATATTCCTTATAATGCAAAATCTCCTATCCTTTTTTCCAAAGATAATCCATTCGTTAAATCTTACATAAGATATCTGCATTTGAAACATTTTCATGCAGGCACGCAAAGTTTGGTTTCGATAATCAGGCAGCAGTTTTGGATCATCAATGCTAGGGATTACTCCAGAAAGATCCTGAAAGAGTGTCTACACTGTTTCAGATATCGCCCAAAGCTGTTAATGATGGGAAATTTACCTAAGAGACGAGTTTTACCATCTAGGGCTTTCTTCATTTCCGAAGTTGACTTCTGTGGGCCTATCATGACAACTCATAAAATCAGAGGAAAGGGCCCATATAAGTCTTATATAGCGGTCTTCGTCTGCTTTGTGTCGAGAGGTGTTCATCTGGAGATAGTGTCCGATCTATCATCGGAATCATTTATTGCAGCCCTCAAAAGATGCAGACATCTATATTGTGACAATGCTACGAATTTTGTTGGCGCCAGAAGACAATTATCAGAGCTTCGATATGCATTCCTGGATCAATACACACAGAAGATATCGCTCAGTGGTGCGCCGAAGAATCTATTGAATTTCATCATATACCTGCTAGAGCACCACACTTTGGAGGTATCTCGGAGGCAACAGTAAAGGCTGCCGAATCGCAGTTATTTCGAACTTTACAATACTCTTTGTTGACTTTTGAGGAACTCGGTACGGTTTGTTGTCAGATAGAAGCCACCTTGAGCTCTAGGTCAATAACCCAGCTCTCCTCAGATCCAAGCGATGAACAAGCTCTCACCACAGCGCACTTTTGGAACCAAGCGCCCATAAACTGCTTCGTGGAACCGGACCTCTCTTCTATCAAGACATCATATTTAAATAAATGGCGGCATATTTCTGAACTTCAGCAACATTTCTGGAGAAGATGGTCCGCAGAGTACATTTCTGGTTTACATCACAGATACAAATGGAAATCGGGTTCAACGAATACAATTGTTGGCACATTGGTATTAACCCACGACGATAACCTCCCTCCTATGAAATGGTTATTAGGAAGAATTGTCCAATTATTGAGACTGAAGATTGATTGACTGATTGATAGTCAGTCAAGGTCGGCGGCATGTTTAAACAATACCCAAAATTATGTAAATATTACTTAATTTAATTTTTTTCCAATTCAATCATGTTGTTGGCATCTTAAATAGTTTATTTTTGTTGCAAACCACAAATTTTTAGTTGTTGGAAATAAAGATTATTTTAGTGGAATCATTGTTGTGGTTTTTCTTAATTTAATCCAAGTGCAAAAACTCTTGTGCTTTTTCAGTGTCTCTTTCTAACAATACTGTAAAAAGGCGAAGGCGTATTAACAATATTGCCGATGACATTGAAATAGAACTTATTTCACGGTTGCAGGCCTGTGACGCTTATGTATTACAACTAGATGAGTCCACAGACGTTGCTGAATTAGCAATTTTGCTTGTTTTTGTTCGGTATGATTTTAATAAAAAAATTGAAGAAGATTTACTTCTATGTGAAAGTGTGAAAATTAACACCGCGGGAAGGATATATGTATATAACTGCATTGAAAATGTATTGAAGTATGCAACGATAGAGCAAAAGCAATGACAGAAAAAGTGAGTGGTGCTGTAGCATGGATTAAAAATGTTTTGTTCACAGATATGCATTAGTAACAAAAAGGATTTCAGTTACATTTAAATCTGTTCTAGACGAAGTAGATTATTAATTTTATTAAAAGTAAACCATTGCAATCACGTATTTTCAAAGCCATGTGCAAAGATATGGGTAGTCGTCACACTGCTTTACTTCTTCACACGGAAGTTAGATGATCTTCGCGTGGTAAAATTCTTGTGCGAATATTTGAATTGCGAAAGGAACTGTTGGCGTATTTTATTGGTCATAAATTTGAATTATCAGACAGAAAAAATAACATGACTTGGTTATCTACACTTGCATACCTTGCTGATATATTTGGTAATTTGAACGAATTATGTTTAAGGAAAACAAGTCAACATATTGCAAACAAAAGATAAATTGGTTGCCTTTTCAAGGAAAATACAATATTGGATTTCAGCTGTGGAGCAAAATAACTTCGAGTGTTTCCAGACGCATAGTGATTTTCTCGAAGAATCTGAAGTGGACTTAGATATGGAAATCTGTGATGGTATAAAGACACATCTGTTCAGTTTACAGCAATCACTCAGTGATTACTTTCCAAACCTAAAATCCTTTCAAAATAAAAGAAAAACCATAAGGATTTCAGTCCATGGATTATGAAAATTTGATTGAATTGAGTTCGGAGACAGAATTAAAAGCCAAATTTAGAACAGTTTCGTTAACAATATTCTGGTCAGGTGTATTCAATGAATATCCAAATTTATCAAAACAGGCTACTCGAATTTTATTTCCGTTTGCAATCACTTATATGTTTGAAGCTGGGTTTTCAAAATATGCTGCGACAAAAACCCAATATCGTAATAGGGCGTTTTCACTACATCGAAATCACGTAATTTCGCTGTTTCAGCATGATTTCGACGAAATCACCCTCGAAATTACGTAATTTCCAGTACAAAAAACTTAATCGAAATCATCTCATTTTTGCGTAATTTCAATGAAATCACGTCGGAAATTACGAAAATTTTGCCGAACGCGCCCATTTTCGGTTTCCACTTTTTCTCAAACTGTATCATTTGACTTTTGTTGCATACATTTGTCAATAAATTTTTTAAATTTTTAAGGAAGAAATTTAAAATTAAATTAAAATATTATATTAATGTTGCTGACAATTATGTGACAATATATCCTTTTAATTGTCTCGTTTATATAATTAATTATTTTACATGCCAATTTGGTATTTAAGTGTATCACCTATCAAACAAAATGATCTCAGCGGTAGTGAAAACACCTTACGTGATTTCTATGTAGTGAAAACGCCCTATAACAAACTTGATGCTGCACCAGATATGCAAGCTCAGTTATCAAACATAACGCCCAATTTTAAGAGAATTGTGGAATCAAAGGAGCAGGTGCATTCTTCACATTAAAGTCTTTTCATTTATTTTAGTTTATGTTCTGTATTTTTATTAATTATTTCTATGATGAATTTTTGTTTTTTTAAGTTTTGTTTAATTCAATAAAATCTGTAATACCATAATACTTGTTTCATTTAATATCTCATTAAATTTTGAAAAGTCTTTGCTTAAAAAATATTCAGGGTTCCGCGATCATTAATTGAATTTTTTGGAATGGTATTGCATGACGGCTTTGCACCAACTTAACAATTTTCCTAGAAATTTACAATTCGCCCTGTCTTTGACAAACTAATAAGTAATAACATATGAAGTCTAAACACGTAGAACAAAAATAAGCAACGCTTATTAACGATGCCTCGACTTGGGAAGTCCGGAATTTTTTCTTAGAAATTTACTAGCATATGTTTGCTTATTGCTTGGCTACGCGTCGCTCAGCAGCTTTTGTCGCCCTCCAAAAGTGCGTATAAATTCTAGGGAAAAATTTTCCATTAAATTTCTAAGAAAAAATTTCGGCCTTCCCTGATGGAAGGCATCATTGATTTTATATTAGAGCTCTCGGCCTCGGCCAATGTATGAAAATTCGAAGGAAGAAATTTCCAGTAAATTTCTAAAAAAAAAAATTGTGACCTTCCCGTGGTAATGGTGATTTTGTATGGAGGCATTGCCGACTTACCCTTTGGGCACTTGATGACGTCAAGGCATCGTTAATTTAATATTATAGAAAAGCGTTGCGTATTTTTGTTAGACGTGTCTAGACTTCGTATGTTATTAGTTTGTCAAAGACAGGGCGAATTGTAAATTTCTAGGAAAATTGTTAAGTTCGATATGAGAATATTTAGTTGGTGCAAAGCCGTCATGCAAATACCATTCCAAAAATTATTCTCAGGGGCAAATGAATTTAATAATTGTTTCTTTTCAATCAAATCAAATCCTAATAACTACAGCAAAATAAAAAGTATTTCCAAAAACGAGACAAGAAAGAAGTAACGTTTACGTCCCTCCCACCGCACTGAATATGTTGTGCTGCGCCCTGCGCATCCTTCCTTTACTTTAATTAGTACAGCGACATGAAAAGAAAAATGATGAGAGTTACGTCGAGTGATTGGGCGCGTTCACTGCCACTTTGGTAGCGTAGTCGTTGTAGTGTAGTTCTGTCAAACCGACTACGATCGACTATCCTCCTGAGCTTAGTCGAATGTAGTCGACTATTTGGTACATTCAAAGTGCGGAGTGAACGATAGTCGTACCGTAGAAAAGTATACAGATTTTAAATGGCTGGTCCATTCCGGAATAGACCATAACATGTTTCAGAGGTACTGAGAACAAATGTTTCTTTAACAGCAGTTTTGTATACATTTGGTCGACTCCCTCAACATGATAGATGCTGGAAAATATGAATCACTCGACGTATCTATCATCATTTCTCTTTTCATGTTGCTGTACTGATCAAACTAAAGGAATGATGCACAGCACAACATATTCGGTGCGGTGGGAAGGACGTAAACGTTACTTCTTTCTTGTGTCGTTTTTGGAAGTACTATTTACTTTGCTGTATTAGGATTTGATTTGATTTAAAAGAAACAACTTTATTAAATTTCAGGACTTAAGGACTTGTATGTTTACCCTGCGTTCAAAGCTGGGGATAAAAAGCCAGTAAAGAACTACCGCCCTATTTCTAATGCCTTAGCTTTGATTATTGAAAGACTAATCTACAATAATCTACTGCCGCAAATAAAATCCTACATCAGTCCACAACAACATAGCTTCCTGCCAGGTCTATCCACCGTAACTAATCTTTCGTTATTCACAGACTCTATTGCTCTAGCTCTTGATGAGGCTAAACAGGTAGATGTTTTTTATGCGGACATATCTAAGGTATTCGATATAATCAACCACAATATAGTTACGGCTAAGATAAAGAAAATGGGCATTGACTCTAGCAGTACCCTCTGGATTCAATCATATCTCTCGAATTGACAGCTCTCTGTTGTAATAAATGGTTTCTCATCTTACCTATATACCCAAACTTCGAGCGTACCCCAAGGCTCGATTCTTGGCCCGCTTCTCTTCCTATTATACGTTAATGACCTTCCCAAAGAACTCTGCTCCCTGTCTTTAATCTATGCTGATGACACTAAAATTTATAGAGTAATAAAAGATCCATCTGGCTGCCAGTATCTCCATAACGACATCCAGAAGCTACTCTTATGGTGTAACAAAAACCAGTTGTCCCTAAAGAAAACGCTATACGCTGTACTGGGAATATAGGTTGGGCACTCTTCCAGTTACCCGTGTCTCCGAAATAAATGACTTTGGAGTAAAAATTTGATAATAAGCTATGTTGTTTGACTCTGACATTAATAGTATCACCAATAAATCTTTTAAAACTCTGGGGCTTGTCTTAAGGTGCGCTAGGACTTTTAAGCGGCTCTGTACCCAAAAACTATGTACAATACCCTAGTTAGATCCATATTAGAATACGCTTCCCCAATCTGGAATCCCTTTTACACAACATACAAAAATAAAATCGAGAGTGTCCAATGCAGATTTACTAGGTACTTGCACTTCAATCTTACGGGGTCATATGAACACTATTGCGGCAGATTGACTAGATACTCCATGGTATCCCTGGAAGCACGTCGTTCCTATCTCAATGAAACTTTGTTATTTAAAATATTACACGGCTCTATTGATTCTTCTGAGCTTTTGTCCAAATTAAAAATACACTTTCCTAGCCGTTTAACTCGACAGTAGATAGCTGTTTCACATAGATCCACCCCGTACCAACTTGCGTTTCAAGTCACCTTTGGTTAGAATTCAAATGGCTCACAATGCCTTATACAATGATTTGGATATACTCAGTGACAGCTTCGGGTCTTTTAAGCGCAGCCTCTTGGCTCAAATTAATGCTCCGGAAAATTTCTCCATTCTAAATTGATCAACTTAACTTTAAATTTTATCTGCTTCCTTCCTTCGCTTCCTCTTTTCTGTATACTAATCTCCCTATATGCTCTATTGCCCTCTCTTCTCTACTTTGCTTTACCTCACATTATACTGTTTTAAAGTTAATTTAATTGCTAGCTTTACTCCTATATGTGTTACCCTACTTTTAATTCTTTATTTCTATTATCTTAGTTTTGCTTAAGCGTTGTCTCTGTTTTTTAGTTTTTTTAGTCTAATTGATTTGTATAAATGAATTCTCTTGGCTTTCTAGATAGTATGTAGTCTATGGTGAAGGGGCAGGTCGCACCCAAGACTGCGACATACACACCCTACCACACATACACGCGCCGCGCGTGTATGTGTGTGTGTAGGGGTGTTTGTGTGCGTGGGCGGGTGTGTGTGTGGGTGTATCTGGGTGGGTGTATCGCAGGCATGGGTGCGACCACCCATCTCCCTCTCCTAGTAATTGGTTATATCGGGTGGTATTACACTATCGGTGTAAACGCTTTTAGCATTTGATAAAGTGACTAAGAATTTCAGACACATAATGTAAAAAGTGGCTAAGTCAAAACCGTTACACTATTTGCCTACTCTCCATGAAGTGTCTAGACTTTTCGAGAAATGCTGAGTTACGTCAAATGTCGACGACATATATATGTATGTACAAATGTCGTAGACACTTGACGTATTTTAGAACTTCATGAAAAGTCTAGCCACTTCATGAAGTGTAGTACTTAGCGCTTAACGACTTTTTACACTAATCGTTGCAACAGAATGCAACGGACCAATGCCGGAGTAAAAGTAAGGAAATCTCACGCAAAAGCTGAATACAATTACATTAGTTTGCACACACAGTAAACGCAGTTTCCGCGGTTGCTGCAAGAAAGTTGATCAACTTCCAACTTTTACACTAGTGCCTACAGCAGAGAAGAATTTTGACAGCTGAAAGGAACGTTTGTTTGTAAAATTGTAATTTAAAAATGTAAAATTTATTACTGAGGTGCGAGATATTTCAAATGTTACTCTTATTATTAGCACGAATTTGTAACATTCAGCTCCAGCGGTAAAGCCTAGTACTAAAGTTCACGCTAAGCTAAATTTTATATGAAAATTTAGCGCGCTAAGAGCTATTAATGAAAATTTATCCTGAATTTTAGCGAGTGTAATACAAAGGTCAACGCGCTAAGCTTGGCTTTTGGGTTTTGATTAGAGATGGCACCACCAGTAAGTCTAAAAAAAATCGAGCTTGAATTTATCCGCCCCGGCCGTTATTTAACGCGCTAAAAATATTTATTGTAGATTTCTAAGATTTCATAAATTTATTGACTGGATTTTTTTAGTAAACGTAGCCTTGTACGTCTGTGCTGTAAATATGGATGAATTGGATGTCTTCTGGCGGCAATTTTGTTTTTTTATTTTATACATTAGAGATATTATTTTTATATGTTTAATATTTCCAAGGTAGTTAAAATACCTGTTTTTAGAAATACAGGGTTTTCCAATAAGAGGTGTTATTTTGATATTCAAAGAAAAATGCCATTTTTTGAGATAAATGATCGGATCTTAATTTCATTATAAAGAGGAAGGTATGCCGTTAATAATGGAAAATAACATCAGCCAAATGACCACCACGACCACACCTACAGGACCATATCCTTTTCATGAAATTTTCCATAACCAAATCGCAAAGTGGCTGCCCTATGTCCTCGATAGCCTCACGAATTCCATCTTTGAGGTCTTGAATCGACGCTGGGCTGTTGGCGTAGACCTTCTCTTTCACGTGGCCCCAAAGGAAGAAGTCGCAAGGCGTTAAGTCACAAAATCTCGGTGGCCAATTGTGATCACCTCCTCGAGAGATAACACGGTCCGGAAACTTTTCCCGTAAAATATCAATGGTTTCGTTGCTTGTATGGCACGTAACGCCGTCTTGTTGAAAGTAAACGTTGTCCAGATCAATACCATCCAATTCCGGCCATAAAAAATCATTAATCATCTGTCGATAGCACAATCCACTCACCGTAACTGCTGCTCCAGCCTCATTTTCGTAAAAGTAAGGTCCAATGACCCCGCGGGACCATAAACCGCACCAAACAGTCACACGTTGAGGATAGAGAGGCTTTTCAACAATAACTCTTGAGTTTTCCGAGCCCCAGATGCGACAATTTTGCTTGTTGACGAAACCATCGAGGTGGAAATGGGCCTCATCACTCAAGATGAGTTTTCGATGGAATTCCGGATCATTTTCATTTTTCAATTTTAATAATTTCAATGCGTTGTTGAATCGTGTATCGTTCCATTTTTATTAATGGCGTAGTTTCTACTTGTCAAATGTCAAAAAATGATAGTTCCAAAAGTGACATCTACCGAAATAGCGGGCTAATTAAAATAACACCTGTTATTGGAAAACCCTGCATTATGAACGTGCGTTGTATTTCCGAAAAAACATTTCAAAATGAATCTTTTTTCACTATACATATCTTTTCTCTGAGTATCCACAGTCATATTTTAGCTGCTAAAAAACGGGCCAATAGTGGAGACCCGCTAAAATTTAGCTTAGCACGGACCTTAGTACTAGGCTTAAAGCGAGAAGGACAGTGCTAGCTTTTTGAAACTCGACCTCAGTATAATCTGAAGAACCTCAATCTGATGACTGATGACCCTTGCAAACTTTTGCAAGTCACAATACGAACTTTGACAACTTCTGTATGATAGTAGTTAATTGGGCTGTTGGCTCGAAAATTCTAATTATTTTGTAATAATTTACTACAGCAGGAATAACTTTTCACGTTAAATATGTTTCCCAATATATTTTCCAACGAATTTCCCGTAAACAATGCTGACAAAGTTCCAACAGAGTAGCAAGTAGATCTACTCGAGTTCAACCTCAGCTTGGCCGGCCTCACCAACTTTGCCATTGGGAAGTTGATAACCTGATACCATATATTCTATAGAACTGTCAAAGTTGGTGAGACTGGCAGGTTGGAAATGCCACACTGTGTTTCACGCTTAAAGGCCGTGACACATTAATAGCAGAAAGCAGCGACAGAAGCAGCAATCCGACATTTCTGCTTTGTTAACCACATTGAAAGCAGAAGCAGTGACTGGCCGATTACAAATGTCAGATGCTATAATTTTTAGAAATTTGACGTTAATTATAATTAGTTATTTCTAACAAAATTAATTAGTTTTTCCTCTATAGACATTTTGTTTTTCTCGCATCACTTTGACAATTCTAAAAGAAAGGACGCCAGCAACGAAATTAAAATTTTAGCTCTCTTTATATTGGCAATACTGAGCAGAAGCAGAATTTTTGAGATTTGATGAATTTTCAAGTTCTGCTTCTGCCGCTGCCTCTGCTTTCAATTTGTTAGTGCTCGAACAGTTGCATGTGTTTAGAAAAAATTATGCTTCTGTCGCTGCTCTCTGATTTTAACGTGTCTGAAATTTTTAGTCACTTCATGACACAGACTTCAATAATATATATATAATATATTGAAGTCTGTGCTTCATGAAGTGGTACGAGCCTATACGCTGACACGTGCTGATACTGTAACACCAACCGATACCACCATCGGTCCAATCTAGTTAGATACTTCTTATGATATTCAAGTTGAAATTGAACAGAATTTGATTTGTGAGCCATTAAAGGAATGATGGAATAAATTGTTTTAATTGGTACATGTCGAGTGGTTAATTGTGGGGTAATAAGCAGCGCTGAAAGGCCAGCGGGCTTGTTAGGTGGTGTAATGGTTGGGTGTGAAGCTGCTGCCAGCGAAAAATGTTGTTGTGTGTGAAATGATCGCGATTCGTTCCGTCGTCGTTTCGAAGCGAAGTGACTTTTTTTTTTTTTACTTTTTTGCAGAGTTCGGAAAAATTCATTCGCGAATGAAAAAAAAATGCATTCTTATCGGTTACATTCTTCCGAGAATTTTAAGAATACATTCCATACCTGAGAAAATGAAAATGAGAGAATATTCTCCAATGACAGCAAAAGAATGAGAAAGAATGAAGAGAACATTCTCATATTGCATAATTTTACTGTCGGTAAAATCGAGTGTGTAGTAAAATATATACAATCAAGATTGTATTAAGAGTTGAAAAAATAAATTCATGACGATATAAGAACACTGATTCTTCAAAGTGTTTATTATGTGAAATCCTTTTAAAGGGAAATTTGTTAGGAAATATAAAAAGACAGTAATATAACTGTGCACAATCATAATTTTGAAAGTAAAAATATAAATCACACAGAAACATCGTCAAGTGATACAAAAATGCTGTATATCTGTAAGCAGCCATCGAAATGCTACTAAATAACTAAATATTCACCTATTAGATTTAATAAGTCTCGAAGATAAAGTCACAATTTAAATGAAAACTAAATAAAACAAAATTAAATGTTTTATAAATTTTTTCAGGACAAAAAAGCATATATGTATGTACATACATTACAAAAATGTGGAAAATACGCAAACATAAAATCACATGATAAAGAATATTCTTTTTCACTCATCATCATACGCGAATGCAAGACTTGGGAATGAATAATTTCATTCTCTCGCGAAAGAATGAAACCGACTCAGTCAGATATATAGCGATTCATTCATTTACGAGAGAATGAAAACTAAAATTCTCCTCAGAATATTCTTTTAAAGAATGAATGAATTTCGAACATTCTTCTCACCGTTTTTTGTTGTCAGCAGGACATTGACTTCTCATCTGCCCACCCACGCCCAATTGACGAACTTAGCCAGCTTAGATGGAGATAATTCCGGTGAAGGAGAGACTTGAGTCATGAAGCAATAGGTACTTTTGCCTGCTTTACTAAATGTAAATAAAGGCTCCATCGGAAGGAGCATCTGATCATGTTTCTACAGGGAACCTGGTGCCTACTAGCTCAGCTCCGCTCTCTGTCCACTTCATGCTTGTTTGGACTTATTGGTTTCCGCATTTTTCCTTGGTTGTAATTATTGATTTTTTTTTAATTCATTTTTTTTCTTATTGGTTTAAATTTTTAAAAGTCCCAACGTAGCGAAAGGATATTACCTCCAACAATTAATGACACTAGCGTTGATCTTCCGTGAGCAGCCAAGTGTTATAATTTATACGATGATGAAGTATGTATAGTTTGCGTAACAGATCGAAATTTAAATCTCAATCTTCATATCCGCTTAGTCTTATTAATTGTTATAATAGTTTGTAAGTCTCTACAACTAACCAATTCACGTGTTTCAGCAAGTTATAGCCATTTAATGTAACAGAAGTGCGTGAAGTAGTCTATAATTAGACCGAAAAAAAAAACTATTTTATCGCAGAGTTGAACAAAATCCAAACTAGTCCTCCTGCATAGCTTACTTTAGCTTTTGGTTGGTCCAAGTGGGAGCTAACCACTCTACTAGCACAAACACGTAATTACTTGCGGACCAAAATCCATTTCATAGCTTCAAAATGTACTTGTGATTTATGAGTAGACCATTATTTAAAAATTAATTGTAAATGATAATTTCAAAATGATAAAAAAAATAAAAATGTATATTGTAGGTTATAGTGAAAGGTCACATGAATTCAAGGTTGAAAATTACTAAACCGATCTTAATATGTATGCCACAGTCTGGTCAACCCATAAATGCGATCAATTAGTTCTAACAACGACTGGCGAGAGCTTAAACAAAGTTTGGTCGTAACGTTTATTAGTCCAGAGGCGTTTACCCCCATAGGCGTTAAACGCGCAACGATAGATCAGTTAGAAATGGTGTAAATCGTTTTTAAAACGTTATCCAGAAATTACTAAATGAATATCTGAAAGTAAATTCAAGTTTGAAAATAGGACCAATCGGGCAACTCCCTCCTTCGTAGAGTTCAAGTTCAAATTGAATTTATTATTAAACTCTACACTTGTAAGGTGCAGGTAAGTTAACATTATAATACAGAAAAATAAAAAATAATAATAAACAACAACAACTATAATTAAGAAAATTGATTGATCAATATTATTATAAAATTAGGCAAAAGGAAAAATAAATAGTAAAAATAAAGTACAAAATAAACCACACATTAATTACCATAAAAGTGTTGCCATACAAAAATTTCGTTTTTCACTGTACAGAATGTTTCCACATGGGTAGTAGAGAAGGTGATAGCAAAGTTAACTTAATAACAAGTTAGGACACAGAAAAGTTTTCCGATTGTTTTACATTTAAAATATATACAGCAAGAAAAGAAAGAAAGAAGAAAAATTTGGTAATCTTTGGTGATAGTACTCACCTAGCAAACAAAAAATTGTACAGCAGAAGGGGGACATATCGGAGTTATAGGGCGATTAAGAAAAATTTAGTTTTTCACAAAACACCCTGTATCTTAAAAAGTACAGGAGGTACGGTCAGCAGTTATGATTGTCTAAATTAATAATTTTCTTACCTTATTTTTTTATTTTTTTTACAAAAAGGTGGTTAACATAACTTTTTTTTATACAAATGGTAATCTGTGGACTCTCCTTTAAATTGACCTATTACACCTATGTGCTAACTGCAGCCTATTCAGGTCATACCGAAATTAGCTGATTTTTTTTTTAAATGACGTGTTTTCAGTCACTAGGGAACAAATTATCCTGTATATTTAACATGGTGTTATCAGTAAATAAAATTTCAAAAATGAACAAAATTTTGCTGTTGCTATACAAAAATTTGGGTTTTCACTTTATTTAACCTTAATTTTCATCTAGGGTGTTTGCCCAATTATAACTTTTTCTCTTGTTTTTTAATACGTTACAAAGCAAAGCATTATACCGTGGTTAGAATCTAGCTATGAATAAGTAAAGGTAAAGTAGTTCTCAGGCAATAGATGATGGCCAATTTTATTTTGTCGAGTTATGGGGTATTGAGCAGTTTTTCTTATTTTAATCCTTGTAATCCAAATTAACAAAGGTTACGACATTTTTCATAACAATTTACCATACATTTAGTAGGTAGAGTAAAATATCCAATTACCGTCCACTTAACATTTTTTCAATAGTAAATTGCAACATCAGTCAAAAACAAATTATTAATATGAGAAAATGCTTGTATTAGTATTTACTGTGCAATCACTATTAATATTATTATCATAAAATTTTGGGGTGCAAGTAAAACATACCATAAAAGCGCAGGACCTTGAAACCAATTATTACTTACCTATTTGCCATACTCCGTCTAGTTAAGAAATGTTAGAAGTCTCACACATGTGCTTGCTGCCACAGATCACTGACTGTTGAACAAAAAGATTTTTCATTCCATAATAGCACGTGGTGAAACCATTTTGTATACATATAGCAGAGGTTTCGATGGACGCAAACTAAACAATAAATGAGTTGTTGTGCCACACACATAATCGTCATAGAACTTTTCTTAGGAGTGTGGCCGGGAAGTAGGGGTAGCCGGAAATAGACTACTTTATCCTAGAGTTGGATTATATTTCAATTTATATTTGATATAGGTACCTACCTAATTGTTTTTATAAACAATTATGGCATAGGGGGATAATGAAATATTTGATCTAGGTACTAGGTATATGTACCTACTTTTATGACAAAATAAGATTTATAGTTTTAATTCCCCATACATAAGCATCAACTTTCTAGATGTCATTTCAGTGGGATGCATGTATGGAAATTTTACCCACTTCTTTCAGCATGAGTAAAATTTAAACTTTATCATCATTCATCATCGCAATGTGCAGCGCGCATATACATTTAACATTACGAATAAAGGCAATTGGAAGAATATATGACCAGCTTATTGCTTACCATTACCACACAACCCAGTTAGGTACACCATAAAATACATAAAAGCTCCTTTCATTTCATCAATTACTTGCTAATTCGTTTCGACCACTACATTCTTCATCCAATTAAGTTGCCAGCTAAAATTGAGTAATAAAATCTTGCTTAACAGAGTTTTCGAGGTGATATTAAAATAAAACCACAAAAAAAACTACAAAATTATGTCACAGAAGAATAATTGAACTGTTTCAATTCAATTGTAAACAAAACCAGTTTTACCACTTTCTCCTTATAAGAAAAAAAAAACTAATGCAGCCGGCTTACGGCCTCGAAAGTCTAGTTCAAGGATAGTTTTTTTTTACAATCTCCCGTCCTCTCGATTAAAAGAGTAATATAAAACACGTGAACGTGACAGAAACTGTTATAATGAAAAAGGACTTATGTTCTATTCCTTGTGTTCTGTCAAATTATGCTCATCTTAATATCTATACAACTGTTGCTGTATGCTTCTTGCTACTTTCCTCGAATACACATCTTCTGAAGTGAATAATTGATTTAATGTTGAATTTCCATGACCGGAAACGACATAATTTGTAATAACAAAAGAAGAATAACAGAAATTTGATAAATAAAAAAAAAACAATAAAAATTACTCACTTTTACTGCACCCGATGGCGTTGACTTGACGCGGTGTTCTGTTTCTTATAGGGCTCTCGACTCGTTTTTTTCTTCTTTGGTTTTAATACAAATTGATACCGGCTCCCCGCCCCCAATAACTTCCGGAAATTAAAAAACTGGAAACTCAATCACACAAAACTAATTATAACTATGTAAATGCAAAATACTTCTTCTTAATTTAAATAAAGACACAAATTATATCGGAACGATTAAGTGAACAGCCCCGCCAATGTAGGTAAAGTAAAATGAAGAAAAAAAAGATAAATTATGCTTAAATGCAATTTTAACCGGGAAAGAAATAAGAGCACTCCACGTATTTGTATGAATGGCCTCACGTAAGTATAATTCGGATCCGTTTTTCGCAAACTCTACCCTCTGCCTATATTTAATTTGACAGAAAACCCTACACACAACACACGACACGAGACACAGTCTGACGACTATTGTTTCTCGAAGCGAAGCCTGCAGAAAAGAAAATGCCACTGTTCTGTTTCATCGGGCAGCTACGCGCAACGCAAAGGCAAAAGTAGGACACCAGCAAACTGTGTATCGAATCAAGTACCACTGGCACTACCGCACCTCAGCTCTCATTCAACACGATTTACAAATATGATACTGATAGCGATGTACATGTACATCATGCACTGCTCGTCTTGTTAAAGCAGAAGCAGACCTACCCTACTCGGCCAGATACTAAAAACTGGTTTATCTACTCTTTTCCACCAACTAAATCAAACCATGTGCTTCATTTTATACCTTTGTAGTCACCGCACGCGTCACCATTGAGGATGTCGATCTCGCCGGTTAATTCGGTCAGTTATGTATAATGCCGGCTAAAAAGGGGAATTTTGTTACATGTATTACTGTGAATTTCGTGCGAATGAATATTTTTTAGTCGCCTAGCCCCAGCCTGCCAGGGAAATATAAAATAATCTTTGGCGCGCTTTTCACTCGTGGAGAAATATACTTTACCCCTCTGTAGCAAAGAAAGAAGTTCCACTCCATTGAAAACTAAGAGCCTAAAAGTTGATTTCTATCTTAAACAATATGGGCATAAAAACGTTGAACAAGTGATCAATTCGCGCCTCAGGGTATGCAATCAATTGTGTTATTTGGAGTAAGAAATTTTATGTATTTTAAGAAATTGAAACATTTCTTCAGGAGGGGAACAGAAGTCTCCAAATAAAACCTGAACATACTGTTCCAACAGCCTTCCGGGTTAACAGAATCATGCAGTACGTTTACAAGAATACTTGAAGTATGCTTGAAGTAATCAAAATATCATGAAAACGCTTATTCAACGCGTAAATTTCAACTTAAGTTATTGGAAAAATAAATTCAAGAAAAATTCAAGTCAAGTAATTGGAATTAATTCAATCAACCGCCCTGCCTGAGCTTCAAGTACTCAAGTATTCATGTAAACCTATTGACAGTTATGATACGAGGCACGTTAGATTTTTGTTTAGATATGACGATAAATCCATCTCTCATTTAAACCTGGTCCGTAATATTATCCTTGTGTGTAGAAATATCTCCAGCGGGAAAAAAAGCGGTTTATCCTTTTTAAGCGCTTCAATTGTGCTTCAGTTTCATATAAATTTTAACATTGCATGTCCAAGTGGCCAAGTGGCGTCCATTCATGTTTTATGTCGACGAATAATTGTACTATTCGTCTATTGGAAGAAGAAGAAGAAGAAGAAGACCATAGCACACAAACTATATGCCTCCACAATTCAAAGAAAGCACAATTTAATTCACGATAGAGTTTTATGGTGTATTGCTATTGGTATTACAATACTATGGGAAAAAAGCGTTAACGATGAATACATTTAATCAAACAAAAAAGATAATATACTGTGCAAGAACAACTTGTAAGACAATGACTCTTTTTCTTAGAAAACGAAAATATTTACATAAAGATGCAGCAATGGTAAAATAATTTTAAGGCTTTTACTGAGTTTTTCCAAATTATTGTTAGTAAAAATTATTCTTTTTCTTAGAAAACGAAAATATTTACATAAAGATGCAGCAATGGTAAAATAATTTTAAGGCTTTTACTGAGTTTTTCCAAATTATTGTTAGTAAAAATTATTCGATAATAGGTACATATGAAAGTTACATAGCTTTTTTCCCCATTGTAATGTAAGCCAAGTAAGGCAGATAACTTATTTTTCCATTTTTAATCTTTAGAAACTAAGCACGATATTGCAAAACCGATTGTACCACCATCTTGAATATCAAAAAAGAGGATTAAAAAAAAGCAGCCGGTATGATATCATGTTTTTCAACTGATTTTTCAAGCTTTGGAGGCCTTCCCACAGCGCCCTCTATTACTAGAAACCAGACAGACTTCCGAATAAGTTATAAGCGCTGTTAAGAGAGTATGATAAGATGGAAAATTAGTTCTTAGTCTATCAATAAAGAGATGCTTAATTTGAAAAATATGCTGAGTGCGGATCTTGACGAGTTGGCATTAACTTGGTAGATACAAAAATAGCAACTCCACTTCCTGCTGAAATAAGCAAGAATGCGAAACCTAAATAAACGGTTTCCAGGAGCGTAAATAGGGTCATTAGTTACAAAAGGCGAAAACGTTGAACCAGCGATCTTCAAAAGTAAGCCATATTCACATTGGGATCGGATTAATCTTTTTCTCATTGAAGTACAATCACACCCACTTTTAAGGATTTTCTCGAATTACAGAGCTGTCGGTAACCACCAATCTACCAAACACAAACTATAATAAAAACGGTGAGACTTAAGTAGCACTTTGTTTTAAATAGTTTTTTGTCAGGCTTATAAAAACTTTTGCAAACAAATTAAATTTAAAAGTTAGAAAAATACTCACGATAAGTCAAGTCAGAGGAGAACGCACTTCAACGGATGTTTTCAATTGGTCAAACTATATTATCGGATACATAATAAATAAAGTTTTAACATTAATATAAATGCCAGTCATCTTGACACCTGCTTCTAGCCTTCTGAGTGGAAAATGCAGTGATGTCTATATTCAACAGAATTCTCTTCAAATGTTGGTGGTATACCATCTAAAGTAGATTAGGTTTGTTGAGAAGTCCTAAAATATATATTGTGAATCCCCGTTTTTTCGCAATTACAAGTGGATGAAGTATGACACTTTTCTAGGATTGAGATCTCACAGATGGTTTGGATCAAGAGATAAGTACTTTAGGTGAAACAATCTTCACATCGAACCTCCAAAGTATAAAGGCTCGAAAGTTTTATGTGCTTCCTTGATCAAATAGACAGGTTTCTGTATCAGACAAATCAATCTTGTTTAGGTAGCAACTAAAGGGGCAGTGGCTTAAAAAGTGCTCTTTTTTCCTGAGAAGAAAAAATTCCTTGAGATCTTCACGAAAATTATAGACTTGACGTATTCCTTACAATCGACAATTATAATACAAAGTACAGTAAATGCCTAAGCGCCCAGCAATGTAGCGATTATTTTCCCTAAATCATATGCCCTTATTAAAACTAGTGGGCGGAGATTTTTATTATAGCTATTCCAAAAGTGTCAAAATTCCAAATTGACTCTCTTTTTTCTTGTTCGTAGATTCTTTAAATTCTCAATGGCTGCATATGCTTCACCTTTCTTTCAAAATATCTTAAGTTTAACGGAGCATTGTGTTCCACCACCACCTGTTACCACTTATCAAGATCATTTCGTTGAGCCATCGTTAAGAGGAAAAAAGGGCAAGAAATACTTTGACCTTGAAGCACAAAAACTTTTAACATCACTGAAACTAATTAAACCAGATGGTCGATTCGCAGTTAAGGCTAACTATTGTACACCTCAATCATTCGAGGGCAGTAAGAAATATCAAGAAGCTCTTAAAAGCAAGCGTCTTTGCAGCAAGAGAATTACAACTTATATGATTGATTATCAAAGTCCGCATGATAGGAGAAAATTATTCGAACTTTTTGAGCTGACTGGAGATGAAAATCCGGATTTTGTGAGCCTTCGAGAAAAATTAAAGGTAGAAGACAAGAAGAAAAAACATTCAACATGTGATACAGATGGTACAGAGAATAAAACAGATGACCAGCAAAATAACGGGGAACCCAAACTGTATGTATCTGGTGATAAAGAAGCTGCTCCAAAGTGGAAAGTTGAAGGATGGAAAGCCAAGAAAAATTGCTGGTTGAGACCTTTGAAAGAACGTGAAAATTATTCCAAGACGCTTGAATGGAAAACTTCAGAATAAAGCGATGAAAATTCCTGACGCATATCAACGATAGACTTGATTTTCGAAATTATTGAAGGTTTTATATGGTGTCGTCATACAATTCGAGTGAACGCGCTTCCATAAATTGTACTTTTAGTAGTATAATGTATCAAGGAATAAAAGAAAATTCCTGGTAGCTATCTATTTAGTTTTTTGTCTATCTGTTTTTAAACTATCTGAATGATTTAGTAGTAGAAAAGAATTTCCTACTCATACAGACATAGTATTTTAGGGTTTCATGTACAGCAGTAGTACTTTTGTGAAATTTCTGTTGTATTATGCCAATTCTCAGGTGATACCTAAAGTGATACCTTAAAGAACTAGTTTTACAGCTCGCTCATAATTATAGTCGATCTCTCTTATAAATCAAAATAATTTGACTATGTACCTATTATGATTGTCGTTTAAAGTGACATTTGTCGAAAACAAACGACTTTGGACGTATTACTCTTGCCGTATTAAGTAGACAAATGTCGGCGTAAGTGATAATTAAGTCACAATTTCACTCACTTGGTTTTTGTAAGTGACAGATGTTAGATGTGTGAGGCCTGAACCACAATTGGAGCTCTTCAGCCAGCTTGAGATTTGTTGACAATGTAAATCAATGTAGAAGAACACAATTGGAGCTTTAACTTTTTTGCCAGCTTTAATCAAATTGCAAATTTCAAACCCAATGACTGTCAACTTGAACGAATTTTTAATGTTGCCAATTGTGCGAATATTCGATGAGATGAGAATGGCTTCTGTTGACACATTTAAGAAGTAAACAGCTACCAAAACTATTAAAATGGAAGAAAACTTATGGACAGTAAAAGATAAGCAGTTCCTGTGGGACATAAAATAAAACTCAGTATTATTTTTACATATAATTGGTACATCTCGAAAACTATCCAAAAAAGCATGAATTTATCGTTATTTTGGAAAATCGGATGCATTAACTGTCGTGCCTTAATAAAAGTTCTCAACATAAACAAGTTAAAGTTGCAAATGTCAAAAACGCCAGTCGTGTTCAATTCGGCTTTTTCAGTCTTCTTTAAAAGTAATCTGGCGATAAAGCTGGCTGAAAAACTCCAATTATGTTTCAAGCCTAATGAAAAGGAAAATGCAAGCTGAAAAAGATAAACTTTATGATGGCTTTTTAAGTTGTTCATTAATACATAAAATTCAATAGTTTTTTATAAAAAAAATAAGTACAACAAAAAAACAATTTGAAGTCATGATAGATTTTATGGTGAAGCATCCTTTTATAGCTAAAGGGCTGAAATTCATCGCGTTTTTGTTTTTTTCTTTTAAACACTTTCAAAAATAACAATACCACGAAATAAGACAAACCTCAGTTTTGTCTATCTGTCACTTTAAGTGAGAACGATAGTCAGGCTTCAAAGAAAAATGTCACGTTACCGTCAACGACAATACGAAAAGTGAAGTGAAGTGAGAGTGAGTGGCTTGTCACTTCGAAGAGTCGACAACTATAACTGCCCGAAAAAGATAAAAAACTATTGCGCGACGGCAAGTTGTATTAGTGACATTTGTTGCTTCTGCAAGCGGTTTTTGAATTTGGAAAGGAATAGGAAGATGGTAGGTTCTCAAGCAGTGTAATACGAAATTTGTGTGTGGCAACCCCACGGAGAAGTTACCCGATTTGTCTCATTTTGGAACTTAAATGTACTGTTTTTTAAAAAGCCCGTGTGCAAAATGTCACCGGTCTAAGTCCGGTGCACACGATGATACACACGCGATACACCGTATTAAAAACTGGTTTTCTTAGCTCTATTTTAGAACATTTTCGTGTATACTTCACTTTAGAGCAGAGGGTTAGACTCGGATGATACACGAGTGTTTTATTATATATGTATGCGTGATACACACTCGATACAAAAACCGGTTTTGCGTCGTGTCTAGTCTCGAGTGTGTATCCATAGTGTGTCACGGGACAAGTACACACGTTCTCGAGTAATTCTTAGGACGGACGGACATGCAAAAATCAAAATTACTTTTGATATTATATGGTGATGTCCAACTCATTTTGCTCTACCATCATTATTTCTGTGCGTTACAAACAGAATGACAAACTTAGTATACCGTATGATTTCATCTAGGGTAGAAAACTAAATAAAATATATTAAAAATTTAACCGATTTCACAGGCAAGAAGCATATAAAAGAAAATATAGAAAATGGGCGAAAGGAGTTATTTCAATGCAAACTGTAGAGAAATTGAGAAATCGTGCAAAACAAATCGAGAACGGTCGTATGAATATTACTGATGACGATCATACTAGGAGACCAAGCACATCAGCAATACCTCACAATGTTTAGTGCGTGGATGACATGTTTCGATTAAACCGGGGCGAATAAAATTGATTGAAATCGCAGAGATGTTGGGGTATTTCTCATAACAGTACTGAAGAACTGATCACAATACTCTCAGTATCGAATTTGTACCAGATTGGTGATTACTGGATAGATAAGCAAGTCAAGTAAAATTGAGTCATGTAAGCGGTATTTTTCCTCGTTTGATTGTTTTTGTTTCCCTCGACGGTCTCTTTATCTTCTTTGGTCATCATTTGTTGTTGGGGCACATCTTTAGCCCTCAATGCGATTTTATGTCGTTTTGTTGACAGTTGTCCTTTTGTTCCTCATTAAAACTTTCCGTTTCGCTGACGTCTGTTCCTTTACGTATTTTACCCGTACTGCATGCTGAATTTTCCTTTTGGAGTTAGTTGTTAATGTGGAGGGGGCGGATGGAGATAGGAGAGGATAGGATTTGGGATAGATAAACAAAAGAATCCTTGTTTGCAAGTAATAAGCGAATTTTTGCATTATCTTGAGATTGAAGGAAATTAATTTTTAGATTAGATAAAATAGTAACCGATGTCAGATGTGTGGGTTTACTTACAATTTCAAAGTCACCAGAGAGTTGTTGAATCTACTAGAAAGGTGATCTTGACGATGTTGTTAACAAAAAAGACATAGCGTATCCGGAGTTTATATCAAGAGGCACAACAATCAGTTTCTTACAGTAAAAATCCTCAGGGGAATTGAGAATCATCAACTTGAAATTTGACAGAGGAAGTTGTGCTTCCTCATGACAACGCAGCAACACATTCTGCACATGTCACGAAGAGCTTCCTTAAAAAATTAAAATAGGAAATGTGGGAACACCCGCGCTGCTATAGCAATGATTTATCGCCCTACTACGATTTTTATGTCTTCGGGAAATTTACTGGCGAAATTAGTTAATTCTGTTAATTTCTTTCTGTATATATAGTTCTCCTTTATTTATAATAAAAATTTTCAATGAAATAACAAACATAGAATGTATGTATATAAAAAAGAAAGATTTAAAAAAATAAAAAATATTAAAACATCGGGCTACGTCTACAAATACAATCATAGAGTAAAATACAGAGGATTCTGTCACTTATACATAATTGTAATTGGCACAATATTAAATAGAAAATAAAAAATAGAACAAAAGTTACAAGATCACTAACTGTTAAGGTAGATGTTAACAAAATTGTTATTTTTCTTCTTCAACTTTTTTATCATTATTAATAAAAACGTAAACATAAAGAAACAGAAGCTCTGTTGTGTGTGTGTATGTATGTATATGTGTAGATACAGTTATGTAAATTAATCTATAGAAATGTGTTAGGCAGAGAATGTTATCGTAAAATTTAATTTTAATTTTAACTTAAACCCAAGTTATAGAAAATATATACGACCTACGTGGTATACAATTTCGTTATTATTCGTTTCTTGTTAAAAATTTTGACAACAGTTCTTGCATGCAAATATCTGCTAGTTCACTTTATATGGCAACACGTATTTGTTTTTTTTTTAAGTGGATCACCAACTTTTTTCACTTTTCATAGTTTTTTCTATCACTAGAACTCAAGTCGAACTCTCATCACCATCAGAGTATAGTGAAAAACTTATAAAATAAATATTAACAGAGCGACAAAGAATATAAAGTAAAATTTAAAAGCACCAACACTACTATACAATAATTAATATAGTTAATCTTTCGAGTAAAAGAAAATAAAAAATATTTTGTTAATTCGTGTTTAATTTCGTTTCAACTTAATAACCAAATTCGCCTTAAAACTGAATAAAATGTGTGGTCAGCTTCGAACCGATTTTAGTAAATAATTATTCCATGCATATTTAAGGACATAAAATAAAACGAATCAAAAAAGTTACAATAATAAAAAAATCGTTTTATGGGTTGCCCCCCATTCACTTACAGATTATCTACAGATCCGAACTGTAGATATATTTCAATTCCGCCACACATTACCAGTTCAAATCGTACGATTTGATCTACAGTCTAGGTAATCTGCGTGTGTATGTTGAAAATTTGTACGATTTGATTGTCAACCAGATCTGCAGTTCATGAACTGCAGACTGTAGATCTGTAGATAAATACACCACACACATGCAGTACATCGTCAGATAACAGGACTGCAGATTTGTAAACTGCATACAAAGTGTACAATTTCAGCGTCAATCATTATTTTCAGATCAGTTTGATATTTTCGTCAGATAATTGTAGTTTCTCATCATTCCCAACATAGATAGAAGTACAATATTCAATGAATTCTGAAGTATACAGTAAACATAGAAAGTAAAATATGATTCATATTCGGACAGAAAAAAGAAAAATATTATCAGGAATAAATAGAACGTTATAAAGCTACTGATTCTGAGAGGAAAAAAATTAATAACCTCATAAGTGAGATGCTTTGTGAAGCAACCAATCTTTCACCCAGAAACGTTTTTTACTCTTCACTGGTACTTCTGATAAAAAATTATTAATGAGCAGAAATGTTCTTCTTTGACAAAATCATTTTAAAAATTCAACCGAATTGCATGAGAATCGTGAACAGACTAATTACCATATGGACTGAAGACCAAACTGTAGGTGTGTGGTTAATCGTCAGTTTATCTTAAGTTTCCTATCTGTCAAATTTCAAAACTTACGATCTGATCTGATACTAGTGGATGGACGAAAACGGATTTGGACTGACAGATGCCATCTACAATCTGAATCTGCATATAATCTGCAAGTGAATGGGGACCCTTACAGTGCGCGTTATGTATTTTGATATCGAATTATTTAGCTGTTTCTGAGTTGATTCGAATTCTAACTAAGCGCGTGTGTACCGATTGGGCCTCCTCGTTTATTTTCGCGTCAATTCGTCAATTAGAAAATGAGCCTTTTTTAATAATTCAGTTTTGAAGTCACCGGATTAGCGAAAAGAATCATTTCCATAAAAAAAAAAATCAAAAATTTGTTTACATCTTGATGCACCAACAGGAGTAATTTTTGTATTATTTTTAACTACTTCTTATCTAATCTAGCAAAAAAAAAGTTAAAAAATTTCTTGTTAGCCGAAAAGTTTGTCGAAACACGTATGACAATAAGGTTTATCGTTTTGTTCCTTGAATGTTCCTTTGTTCAATTGTTTAAGGCAAAAAGCACAAACGAAATGTTCTGGATGGAATTTTTTGTACATGGCTGTTATACACCGTCCTGTTATTGGTTTCGAGCATCCAGCACAGAGTGATCCACGCTTGGCATGATAATGAGTTTCACAATATGGAAGACCTTCATGATCAAAGAATGAGCCACCTTGGAAAGGTTGTCGACAATCCTGGAAATAAGGCGAAAAAGAAATATTTATTAGATTTTATGAATATTGAATATTTTTATTAATGATTTTAACTCTAAGAGGATGAACATGATTTAGCAGAAAAGTAAAGAGTAGACAGATTGAAATTCTCCTCACAAACAATTATTATAGATACTTTTCAATTTGAATCTTGAAGATGCGATTTCTAAGTCCTTCAGGATTCTTCTTCTTCGTTTTAAAAAGCTAATAGTCACAAATTTAATACTGGAAACTGAACAAGGAGAGTATATGAACGATGTGGAGATATTGATATTGGAGAAATTTCCCGAATGAGATTATGGAGACTGTCTTGACGAGTAACCAGCCCAAGTAAAACAAAAATTATGTTTACCGCAAAAACCAAGGTGCTGACTTTACTTTCTCGTAAGCTAGTTCAATCCGATGCAGTGCAGAAATTTTTACACCTGAACGGAATTTTGCCAAAAGCTTCTTTATAAAGATCTCGATAAAAGTGCGCGAGAAAACAATAACATGCCAATCCACATCGTCTTAACTGAGCTACTTATAGAATGTATAAGAAAAGTTATCAACTATTGGATATCGAAAGCATCTTGCAGTATCTGTAACGAAGTTAATCAGAAGAAAACCCTTTTACAGTTCCTCTGCAAATTCCCCTGAGGCATACATCGGATTCCAGATAACTTTTTCTCCGATGACCTTAAAGAAATATCTGAAAAGTAGGAAAAGGGAATCCACTTCTTAAACTTCGCAGCTGAGATTTATATCGGTTTTCAAGTTCAATCCTCAAAGGGACTCAAAGGGTAGGAGTCCAATAAATTACACCGCTACAACCAGTTTACAAAACATGCTATCACAATGACGTTTTAAAGAGCCAATTGAAGCCTTAGCATGTCAGTCTAGAGACCTTAGAACATATAACAACTAAAGGAAGCGCAATGAGCTCGACAAATTACGGCATTTCCACTATGTGTTAGAATTCTGTTTATGTATTCGTTATGCTCATGGAAGTAGTAAATATGAAATATTTTTGAAGGTGGGTGAAATTAGGAACACAAAGACGTACATAAACAAATATTTTTGTTTCCCTCCCCGTTTTTTCCACTTCTTTTGCACCTATTTGCGGAAAAGATCGTTCTCGTTTAATTTCGGGACTTCAACTTGCCTGAAAAACTCCTTTCCGGGATTATTTCGGCGAATATTGCAACAGCACCGCACAACACAATTCATTGTTGAAGTATTCTCCCGTTTATTAACTTAAGGCCAAGACTTAGTCACTAAATTATCACTTCGAATGTTTTTATATAAAATTAACATAATTAACGATACAATTTAACGTTTTTTAATTAAATAACACACAAAATACAAAACCCGCGCAGAAACGTTTAATTCGAATTGACACAATTGAATAATGTCAAGTTAACTTAGTTAGAAATTAGTTATATCTGGTTAAATTTTTCTTGTCTTGCCATCCTTCGCCTAAAACCCGAGTTTCCTTCATAATTATATGTTCTGCGGTCTAGACGAGGCATGTCAAACTCATATGATATGACGGGCCACATCATCTATTTTGTATAAAGTGGTGGGCCGCATGTTTTCTATGCTCAAAAAATTAATAAAATACGATTTTTAGAATGATTATATTATGTATTGTGAATTTATTAGACTCAATGGGTGCGTTCACCGACAGAAAAATAGTGACATAATGTCACTACACAACGCTATCGTGCGTTCACTGCACACAGCAAATGACTACCTTTCACTTTCTCAGGTGTTCACTGAGTAAAAGGTAGCGCGCATTATTTCACTAGCCGTATTTAGGATAGTTAAGTTGTGCGATAATAAATTTGTGTTGTCAAAGTGACATTGACATGGAAATGGAAACAGAAAATATATCAATTTTGGTTGATGAGAACAATATGGCCTGTGTGATGGGCCAAAAAGCTTTTTTGTTATAAATCAATTTCAATGCATTACTTTATTTCCTTGTAATCTCGAAAAAAGTTCATCTCCCAACTATGACGCTATTTACAATTTGACGTTCATTTTTACTTATTTTTTGCAAACTTCAAAATATTTGATTTGCTACATTATTCTCTTTTTTGCGTTCACTGCAATTCGGTTACACAAGAGTCACCATTGTAGTAACTAACTGTCAAAGTAATTCTTTTAACATTTGTTCACAACACAACGCTATAACAACGCTCCAGGACGCTATCGTGTCAGTGAACACAACCAATGTCAAGCTCAATATTATACATACATAGTCGTTTTATATTTCATATAATTTTTAAACTGAAATATTTTACATTTTATTGTATATTATACCATATACATACATAGACATTTTACATTTCTTTATTTTTTAAACTTAAACTACAACTATTTTACATTTTTTATAAAAAACAAAAATAAAAGTTATAATAAGAAATAAAAAAAATCACAGTTTAATATTACTTTTTAGAAGATATTTGACATGGTTTTTCACAAAGCAAATCACCAAAATTTGGTTGAAAATGTTGAGCTGATGCAATTTTTAAAATTGACGATAAATGTTGATGGTTTAATCTTGACCTTTCTGAATTTTTGTTATTCTTTATTAAAGAAAATAGTTGATCGCATAAATAAGTGGTTCCGAACATAGATAGTATACGAGTAACAAACATTAACATTTTAGGAAATCAATCTACAGGTATAAAAATCTGGTATTCCAACTTCCATATATTTTTGCTTCAGCAAAGAATCACTTTGGATTTCAATTAATTCCATTTGTAAGTTTTCATCAACAATTTCAATATCGATAGATAGAGGTGAAGTAAAAAGCCGAAATTGTAATTCACAGCTTTTAAAATCAGAAAATCTTCGATCGAACTCAGTTTCTAACAATTTAATTTGGTGAGCATATTCTATAAATTTTAATTTAGGCGATTTAAGCAATAGTATTGACAACTTTCAAAGTGAGGTAAGTTTACTTTTTCTATTTGTTTTCGCCAAAGTAATAATTTTTATTTGAAAGCGTTAATATTATCAAATAGCATTGTAACAACAAGTTTTTTGCCTTGAAGCTTAAGATTAGGTTGATTAAGATGACTTTTAATATCAACTGAGAAAGCCAAGTCTTTTATTCATTGTTCATCTTTTAATTCAGCACGCTCATAATTTTTTGTTTCCAAGAAAATTATGATTTCGTCTAACAATTTGAACAATCGTTTTAGCATATAATATGGTAGATCGGTGTACTCACATTCTATATCTTTCAGAAATGAAGCAAATTGACGATGATTAAAGTCCACGTGCACGAATATAATTTACAATTTTGGTGACTATTTTTAAAACATGTTCGATATTTAAAAATTTGGAGCACAGTACTTGCTGGTGAATAATACAATGAAAATGGTCCTAACTGTTATTACCATGCTGTTTGCATGTTTCTTTTAATCTTGCAACAACTCCTTTAGTAATACCGGTCATGGTAGGTGCACCATCAGTTGCAAGACAAACTAACTTTCCAATGGTAACTTATAATATACATATATAATATATATATATAATATACTTCTTCAAAACTTCCATAAGTGCATCAAAAATATCAGCTCCAGTGGTTGTATTATGCATGGGAATGATTTCCAAAAGCTCTTCACTTACTTTTAAATTAACATCGCATCCGCGAATAAAAACGGCCAGCTGAGCGATATTTCGAATATCTGTACTTTCCTCAATTGCAATAGAATAGGCTTGAAATGTTGATATTGTTGAATTATGCTGATTTCTCAAATTCTCGGCTATTTCAACAACTCTGCTAGCTACAGTATTTCAGTTTTAAATTTTTTTATTTGTGCTGGACACAATACTTCGGCCGCTTTAATTAAGCATTCACTAATAAATTCCCCTTCAGTGAATGGTTTCGATCTGCTTGCGATTAAATGCGATAATATATAATTAACTTTTACAGTAGCTGTATTGTCTTCAACAGATTTAGTGAATACACTTTGTTATTTTTGAAGAATTGATTTCAATTCCGACAATTTGTCTTCACGAAGTCTTACAAAGTATTGGTCATAGTTTATTTTATGATTTGTGTCATAGTGAAATAGAGTTTCTACATATCAGGCATAATATTTTATTCTTGTTTTGGACACAAAAATATTGCAGTTCCCATTTTTCTTGAAAATTACGACTTTCCTCTTCAATTGATCTTTTCTTACTCATTGTTCTTGAAGTTTGATTATATTTGTATTAAATAACTTTTTAGTTTAATGAATAAAAACCAAAATATACTTCAGAGCTCAAAATATCATTCACAAACGGTTGTAAAAACACTGCACTTTGTGACGACTTGTAATTTGTAATAAATAACTTTTTAGTTTAATATGAATAAAAATCAAAATAAATTTTAGAGTTAAAAATATAATTCGCAAACGATTGAGCACACACTGCACTTGGTGTTTTCCATTTAAATATACAAGGCTAGAAAAAGAAAGAAGAAGAAAAATGACAAAAAAATAAAACCCTATATTTTACGAACAAGACAATAAACCTGAAAGCACAGATTATATGCAACGAAACGGAATGGCAAATGATTTATTTTCGTGAATAAATGAGAAGGGGCGGAGTTTTCAGTTCCCGCGCTTTTGTGAAACTCATGCTGGATTCTCTGATGTATTTGAGTTCTATTTGACATAAATTTCACATCTCCTTTTAGCACCTTGACCAATGCGAAATTTATCTTTTTCTAAAAATTTCAGGTAGCCTGAGATCGTGAATGTATTTTGGGTCTGAAAAGGTACCTTCGCACTTTCCTCCGTACCCCGCAAAGTGTCGTAAATGCACATAAATGAGATTTATGTATGTTCGATTTAATTTAATATTATATCTTCTCTCTTTTTCAATCACTAAATTAAAGATTATTAAAATGCAAAATTTAAACGGCATACTGCAACCGCAGTAAACTAAACTGCATACAAATAAAAATAAAATTTACTTTAAAATAATTAATTAATATTTTTTTGAAACTTTTTTTTTAAAAAGTCTAGGCGGGCCTCATGTTTAACATGCCTAGTCTAGACTAACAATTTAAATCAACAAGGAGATTACTAGCTACCAAGAGATAGCAAGAGTAACGAGATTTTAAAAAAGGATGGATTAAAGAATTCTTCTCTGGATCCAGAACCAATAAATTTGTATTAGTTCTACACGAGGATAACAGTTTCAACATAGCCTAGATTCTTGAGGAGAGATGGTACAGCTTGTCATCGGTGATCTGACCTGCAGTGCATACGTGAAGGGTGAGGATACCCCATAAAACAATTTCATCTATCAGTGTACAGCATTTACCTTCACAAGGTTGTACACGAATAGAATCTGATGTATTGAGGATGGAGCATATCTATTTTTGCTCTTTAACTCAAGTCCTTCAGTTCGTTAGAGGAATGAAGAGCTTCGGTGAGAGAACGGATTGAGTAGAAATAACTCAAGTGTGTCTGAATGCTCAGGATTTACCACTCCAGCCTCAATTAAATACACGAATAGAATCTGATGTATTGTGGATGGAGCATATCTATTTTTGCTCTTTAACTCAAGTCCTTCAGTTCGTTAGAGGAATGAAGAGCTTCGGTGAGAGAACGGATTGAGTAGAAATAACTCAAGTGTGTCTGAATGCTCAGGATTTACCACTCCAGCCTCAATTAAATACTTCAGAAAATAGGACCAAGTGTTTATGCAGAATTTATTGCAAATATCAAATTTCAAAGTAAACTGATCTACAGCTGCAAATATCGAGGAATCAATTTACAAAATTATCTTGTGTACAAATTTTCTGATGAAAATCTTTACTATCTCTATAGAACCTTCGAGGTAAATTTCAAGGGTATCAAGAATCACAAGAGATTTTAGATTTTGAGATGTTGCAATCGGGTATATTATAGTGGGTTGGTCTCTATCTGATGTACGCATATATGAATAAGTACAGGTAGCTTAAGATCTAATTCGAGGTAGACATCTTCATTGATAATTTATATTTTCAATATTCGAAGAATTACCCATTAAAAAAAAGATGAGAAGCGGTAAACAGCACATACTGGAGTAACTGTCCTGCCAGTTAAATGTAATACTGGCACCCGTTAATCTAGGAGCCGTTATTAAATTCGACGGGTAGAAGAAAGAAGGTGTTTACAAGTTACATCACCTAGCGACAGCACCCAGAGCCAATCTTCATCACATTTGTATTTTGAAATTCCAAACTAGTCGAGTAAAATCTTTTGTTCACTTTTTTATCTATTGTTAAATAAAATTGAATTTTCAAGTACAGCGTTTTTTTCTTCTTTTAACCCTCGTCCACTGCCGATGATGTAGAGGCAGCTAAACAGCTTAAGTTGCAGGTCATTGAATTGCTACTTAGTGGAGGCTTCATCCTCAAGAAATGGGCTACAAATTGTACTGAACTACTTAGCGATATTCCAATACAAGACCAAGAAACTAGTCTGAAGTATTCCCTCTATTCCGACAATATTATAAAAACGCTAGGGATACTTTGGTTCTCCGACACTGATGAGTTTGGCTTTCACATTAATCTTGGCAAGCCGCCGATAAGGGTATCAAAAAGAAGCATACTATCGGACATTTCTAAATTTTTTGATCCGATGGGATGGCTAAGTCCCACGACTATCACTGCGAAAATTATGTGCCAAAAATTATGGCTACTTCGGGTCGGCTGGGATGATCTGTTACCAGAAGACATCACATATGAACGGCTAATCTTTCGTGAACAGTTATCTCAGCTACGTACCATACGAATTTCGCGTTGGATAAGTACATCGTCGTCACAGTTAATCTGTGAACTTCATGGGTTCTCGGATGCCTCCGAGAATGCTTACTCAGCAGTGGTTTATGTACGAGTAACATTACTGGACAACACGATTCACACTAATATTCTCATTTCAAAAACCAAAGTGGCTCCGTTGAAAGTCCTATCTATACCCCGGCTCGAAATTTGTGGGCTCCATTGTTGGCTAAGCTTCTAAAAGCCGTTGAAACTATCATGAGATATTGAAAATCAACAACTTTTGCGTGCACTGGTTCCACCACAGTATTGGCATGGTTGAAAGCTACTCCAAGACGATGGAAACCCTTTATAGCAAATAGGGTTGCTCAGATACAAGAGCAATTACCTGATGCATGTTGGAGATATGTGCCAACCGACTCAAATCCAGCTGATATAGCGAGTCGAGGTATTGGACCATTAGAAATGTTAGCTGCTGAAACATGGGGGAGAGGACCGGCCTGGCTATCTCAACATTCTAGCAGGTGGCCAATACAAACTGCCTCTCAGGGAGCCGTCAGTCACCTTGAAGAAAGGTAAATGATTCAAGCTAATGTGATAGCTGCTGATTCCGTGTGGGATGTTCTGTTATGCAAATATTCATCGTTGAAGAAATTATTGCGAGTAACCGTGTACTGTCTAAGATTTATATATCATAAAAGAAAGCAATCAGAATCGACACAGGAAGAGTTCCTTGCTGATGAGATGAGGGATGCCCTAATATTTTGGATAGAAACATTCATGGGGGACTTCAACTCACTCTGAGTCACTTACGAACGAAATTTTGGATTCTACGCGGACGAGATCGTGTATGTCAGCACATCTACAAGTGCATCAACTGCTTTCGGCACTCGAAGGCCCAGCAACGACAACTGATGGCCGATCTTCCTCCTTATCGCGTTAAACCTGCCCGAGCTTTTCTTCATAGTGGTATCGATTATGTTGGTCCGGTTACCATTAAATCGTTAAAAGGTCATGGCGGAAAAGTACTTAAGGGCTACATTGCGGTCTTTATATGCTTATGTACTAAACCCGTGCATATAGAGTTAGTGAGTGACCTCACAGCGGAAGCCTTCATCGCTGCATTTCGACGTTTCACTGCTCGCCGCGGCAAATGCATGGACCTCTACAGTGATCATGGTACTACCTTTACAGGAGCAAAGACTGAATTACGTCATCTACTGAAGTAGGCTCATAAATCCTATGATCTTCCGAAGCTCTTAGATTCTGATGGGCTAAGATGGCATTTTATACCACCGGCGTCCCCACATTTCGGCGGTATATGGGAAGCTGCCGTCAATGAAACATCACCTAAATCGAGTAATCGGACAGAGAATATTAACGTTCGAGGAATTGACGACACTTTTGTCTCAAATTGAAGCGTGCTTAAATTCGCGGCCAATTACACCCCTCAGCACAAATCCGAATGACATGAACGCACTCACACCGGGCTATTTTCTGGTCGGCAGCGCCCTTCTTTCCATTCCTAAACCAAACTTACTGAATATTCGTGAAAACCAACTAAATCTCTGGCAATTATTACAACGGCTGTATCAACACTTCTGGAAACGTTGGTCCGACGATTACCTCAATCAGTTTCAACAACGGAATAAATGGAAAAAACCAATGCAGTCTTTAAAGGTTGATGATATGGTTTTGATCAAGGACGATCGCGCCGCCGTCAAGATGGCTGCTAGGTCGTGTCATCACCACACATCCCGGCTTGGATGGTTTAGGAAGAGTAGCCATTATGCGTACCCAAACCGGTATACATCAAAGACCCATAGTAAAACTTATTCTCCTGCCATTCTCAGAAGATAAAAAATTCGACGCCAACTCTAATCCGTAAATTTATATAACTCCTTTCAGACTTCATCGCTGAAGGTTTCGTCATCGTTATCAAAATACCACGATGCTCATTTACTCCTACAAATTTCACATGACGGGCGGCCTCATGGGTGACTACTTCATTGGATATTTCGTCAGCATTGTGACGAGACGGGCGGAATGTTTACAAGTTACATCACCTAGCTACAGCACCCAGAGCCAATCATCATCACATTTGTATTTTGAAATTCCAAACTAGTCGAATAACATCTTTTGTTCATTTTTTTATTTATTGTTAATACCGTAACTTTTGCTCATTGTTATCAGCCCAGCTGCATTGTAATTGCTGTATGATATTTTCAGGTCAGTTGCAAATTAGACACTCGTCTGGTTACATCGAGAAATAAAATTAAATTTTCAAGTAAAGCGTTTTTTTTCTTCTTTTAACCCTCGTCCACTAAATCGGTGTCATTTTCTTAGTTACCTGTTAACAGAAGCAGAAGAAATTTAGATGTAGTATGCGAGTCGGTCTAGTCGTGGAGAGACGTACTAGATGAGCTTGTATTTCTGAATAAAATAAACGTCAATTCTTAAAATCCAGAGAGATGTGGTTTTTTTTACTGCTAGTCATCCTGAAAACGCCCAGTTCCGTAGCATTATTAATTATCTTAAATAGTATAACAATTTCAGAAGTGGGATTGGATTCACGGTTAAAATTAACGGGGAGGCAGCATCGTGGGAATAAATTTCCCTACGTGTGAGAGAATTAAAAAGTCATTCCGCCAATGCGGAGTGTAAATTTTCCGACGTTTGAAAAAAAAAAAAAAGATTAGACGTCATAAAAAAAAAAAAGATATTCCTAAAGTGGATAATAACTATTCCTGTAAACCAAGACGGTGAATTTGAGGAGTTGAGGGACCAGATATGGAAACTCTCTGTATTAATACAGAAGCTATCTAACGAGGTCATGCAAACTACGGTACAACTACGGTATCTAAAGGTACTGACATTTCCGTCGCTTTATCTTTGCCAATTACGAAGGCTACAAGTCGCGTTCAATGAAATGAAACGCTGTTAAATACTGAACAAATAAATTATTCTTTGAGGCCAACGTCAACGTTTCAAAATATACGTGATATTATGGATATTTTTACAGAACGTTAGCACAGGGAACAAAAGGCTGTTTGGATAAAAGCACGATCATAAAATATATTCGATGCTGACTGAATCACATTGGCCTTCAAAATGCTATAGCAACTATGCCGGAGGAACGCGATCCTGTAACTTAGCAAGTACGAAGTAACTTCGAAAATATAAACAGCAACAAACCAAAGCCGAACCTGAATAGGACCGAGCCAATTTGCTTTTACTGCTTGGAACGGGGCCATTTATCTATTAATTGCCGAAAACCGCAAAGGCGACCGCGTTGCTCCAGATGCCAAAAAGCTGGTCACTCCTGGCAACACACGTGATGCACCCAAAACAGTACGTCCGTGTGTTTATTGAAAGTAAACCGAAAACTGTTATTAAACAGTTAAAAGTAAATGGCGTAAGCACAACTGCACTGGTGGATAGTGGTAGTGATTGTTCACTTATTCAAGAATCGTCCGCCTGTTTAATGAAAACTACAAACCTAAATAATCCATATAATTTAACGCGCTTTGGAGGTGCATATGGGCATTAAGCTAACTACTAATACACCAATCAAACGGAGACCGTACCGTGTTCCATTCGCCAAGAGGGAAAAAGTGAGAAATATTGTCAATGACCTGCTAGATCAAGGAATCATCCAGAAAAGTGAGTCTGCTTACGCATCACCGATTGTACTGATAACAAAGGCAAACGGAGAAGACAGGCTTTGTGTGGACTACCGGGGCTTAAATGAAATTATGGTAAAGGAGGTGTTCCCGATGCCTGTGATTTAAGAACACCTAGCTTTCCTTGCAGGGAACAAATATTTTACAACGCTTGATCTAATGTCTAGATATCATCAGATTCCCATCTGTGAATCATCTAAGCAGTACACAGAATTCGTAACCCATGACTGGCATTACGAATTTAATTGTATGCCATTTGGTCTCGTCAATGCGCCAAGCATTTTTCAGAGGACAATGAACGAAATTGCTCAGGGGAAATTTTAGTATACTTGGATGACATAATCATCCCCAGTACCAATGTCGAGGAAGGTATTCGAAAACTGGAGCAGTTCTTAAAAATCTTAATCGAAGTGGGTTTGACATTGAGATTGGACAAATGTGTTTTCCTTTCCGAAGAGATTACTTTCCTAGGACACCGAATAAACAAAGATGGAATAATTCCAGGTGAGAAAAGTTGGACGCCGTGAAAGCCAACAAATGTCTCGGTTTAACGGGATTTTTCAGGAAATTTGTGCAAAACTACGCAGCCATCTCCCGCCCAATTACGAAGCTGCTCAAAACAAAGGAAGCGGTAGAATTCGTATGGGATTCTCCGCAACGCAACGCTTTTGAACAATCGAAAAACGTATTATGCAATGAACCAGTTTCGACGTTATATCGGCCAGATGGTGATCATCAAGTTCACACGAATGCTAGTTCAGTTGGATTAGAGGGCGTACTGATGCAGAAAGAGGGGAATAACTGGAGGCATGTGTTCTACTACAGTCGAGATTGTACGAGTGTGCAGCTATAACAACCACGAAGAGTACCAAACCTTTGGTCCCATGAATTTCTCGCTGGTTTTTAAAGCTACAAGAGTATGATTACACTCTTAGTCATCGGACTTCGACACGAATTACTGGTGCCAACGCTTTAAGTAGAGCACCTGTTGAATCAGCAAGGGAACCAGAAATCGTCGAAAATCATATTAACCGAATCGAGATATCAGATGAAAACTGGTTATTAAGCATGCTGCAGCAAGATCCGAAGTTAACTTGAATTTATAGAAGCATTACGTGGTGGAAGTGAGGACGAGCTGATCCGACAATTTCGAAATGATTACTGCTTAACACATAACCTCTTATATCGTAAGGTTGGACAGCAGCGAAGATTTGTAGTCCCATCCTCCGTTCGCTTGAGAATTTTGAAAACATGCCACGACGAGGCAAGAATTTTGGCCTGGAAAAACCAAACAGCAAATGGAAAGGATTTTCTGGTTTTCACGGATACGAAAACACACCAAGGATTATATTTCATCATGTATTAGTTGATGCTATAATAAACGCAGATGGGGTAAACCCGAGGCCCAGATGTACTTTGAGGATGATATTCCGGTACCATTTCGTGTCATACATCTAGATCATCTCGGGCCGTTTCTACGGACTAGGTAAGTACGAAAACGGATCCAGTACTTGCCGCTCTGAATGTGCTATCGTAATTTTTCGGACTACCGAGTAAAATTGTCACGGATAGAGGTACCACGTTCACGTCGAAACCATTCAAGAAATATTGCGATGAAAATGGAATCCGCCATGGTAAAGTAGGCGTTCGAACACCCCGAGCAAATGGGACCATAGAACGGGTGAATCGATCAATACTGGACTTTCTGCAAACATCCGTTGAACAGCCGAGGAAATGGGATCAACAACTTCGAAATTTGCAATGAACTCTTAATACAATGAGGAATGCGACCACCGGATTCTGCGCTAACGAGATTGTGTTCGATTTTCCGTTAAAGGATATCGCGGAAAACCATATGATACAGACGTTACAAGAACAATTCTCTGATAACGAGGAAACAGTGTGCATCAAAGATAGACAAACAACATAAAACACCACGAATTTACCACTAAGGAGATCTCGTCGTTATAGAAAATGTCGCCGCGGCGACCGGTGAAAGTTGGAACCATTATATAAAGGACCTTACATGGTAGATCGAGCCCTTAGAAGGGACCGTTACGTCATTAACGACATTGACCAGAAATTTAGCTCTATATTTACGGCTGAGCGGATAAAGTCTTGGTGTTGTTTAGCTCCAGATCTGTAAGATGAAGATAACAACGAGGATAATTCTATATAGACCGAAGAAATCCGACCCGAGACGGATCGCCATCAGGAAGGGCCGACTGTAATAGTCCTGCCGGTTAAATGTAATACTGGCACTCATTAATCTAGGAGCCGTTATTGTATTCGGCGAGAAGAAACTTAGATGTAGTATGCGAGTCGGTTGAGTCGTGGAGAGACATACTAGATATGCTTGTATTTCTGAATAAAATAAACGTCAATTCTTAAAATCCAGAGAGATTTGGTTTTTTTTCATGACTGCTAGTCATCCTGACAACGCCCAGTTCCGTAGCCTTATTAATTATCTTAAATAGTATTGCATAACATTTTTCTTTGAATTCAGTTTGGTTATTTATTAAAAAAAAAACGATTCTGAACTAAACCAGTTCTGAATGGCTTATATTCATTACTTTGGCTAAATATTAAAAGTGAGTGTTTTTGCCAAATTTCTAAGTAATCCAATCGTATCAAACAGCTTCAAATTTTTAAGAGATTGAGATTAATTCTAGCCGTTCATCATGTTGACAGGTATAAGTAGTTCTCATCAAAATTTCATTTGTTTTGTTTTTCATTTCAACGTAAGCAAGTAGGATAAAAAAAAACAGGCTGACAACCAACGCAAACTTTTTAATTGTAAGCGGCTATAAGTCCAAAAAACATTTTGGATAAACGAAAATTTATTTAATTTTCTTCTCTCAAGTTGCCAAGAGCTCGATTCGATTAAAATTCTTTCATAAAACATTTTTATACTCGATTTACACGTTTCAAGATTTATTAGAGCCAATAAAAATGACTTGCACTATAAAAACTGTTTCAAAACGTTGCTAGGTCACGGTTAGAGTGAGGAGTATATGAAGCTGTTCTAGTATGTATGAACAGGTAAAGTTTAAATAGCTGTCAGACGGAGTTTATATTCATAGCTTCGCTTAGTCCATCAATATCGTTTACGTTCATACCTAGAAAAAGAGCTAGATGTGCAATAGACGAGACTAATTAGTCGATTTAAAATATATGAGACAATAAATGCGTGAGCTTACAGCTGTGTTCTTTTGGTTCCGAACAGTGCTCTGCAGAACACAGAAGATTGCGAATTGAATTGATTTGTAGGGTGCATAGAAGTAGAAGAGGGTTTAAAAGTATAGAAAAAATAATGCCATCACTTGAATCCTTGCAAAATGTCAAAATAGAACTCGATAATCCCGAGTTTATCGACAGGTTTAGTGTTTTGAAATAATTAAAGCCATGGCACCTTGATTATTTTCTCTATACATACTTTCAAAAATATATCTACTTCTATACACCCTACAAATCAAGTCAATTCGCAATATCCTGTGTTCTGCAAAACACTGTTCGGAACCAAAAGAACACAGTTCACATTTCTAATCAAATTCTATTCAATGCAACTTGGACAATTCATAGAAATAGGTTTCGAACTAACGAAATTGAAGATCTCTTTTACTTGAACATGGTAAAATTTCCCATCCTCTCAGTCAAATAAGTCTGTAATTAAAGAAAATATTATATAGAGGGATATGGGTGGCTCTTATTACTTTTATGTGTTATGGATAACACATGTTCAAATTCTTATAGTTCTGGGTTCAAGGTTCATCGGTGCTTGCCAATATATTGCCAAAATATTCCGCTGACAACAGATTACTAACTGAACTACAAGGCCAATTGGATGCGATAATATGTGAGTAATAGTAGTTCACTCGATGCGATTCGGAGCATAAATTATTGTAAATCGAATGACAGTACTTGTCAAGAAACAGATGAATTTCTTCATCTAGCCCCCATATATCATCAAGTTTTAAGGAAGTTGAGAGAAGAAGAAATATATGACAAATTGGGTCTCTAATCATTGTCATTATGGTAAAATTTGTGTAGCAGATAACACGATATATGGAGCTTTCGAATAGAAAACTAAAAGAAATTCTTTCTACAAACCTTGTACCTGAGACAAGCACTTCTATTAATAAGTAATTCGAAAGGTAAAGAGGTCTACAACTTACTGTTGTTAATTTATAAATAAAAGCTTGAAAAATTCTCATCACAAATAGTGCTCATACCAACAACCTTGATATGCAGAGCCACATTCGTTGCCATCTTAATAGTAATTGTTATGGTGATAGAAAAAAACATTCATGCTGTATTGTTGGCACATCTGAGCGGCCGGCAGTTTATCAGTTAAAATATCTATGATCAAGACGCATTAAGAAAGCAAATCCTCATTATTTCCGAAGAGTCAGGAGCTTCTGAGTACCAAGGTATTTTGCTTGACTGGATCGCTAAATATAATTAAAACATAAACCAATAATATGAGCAAAGCAACACTGTTCTTCTTTTATTTAGAACTAAAATTCAGACTTACACGGTTGTTATTTAGAAAGCTAACGAACGCTTAATACGAACATTAAAAAAAGACCATATCTTCAACATAATTCACAAAAGAAGAGTCAATCACCAGAAAATGATTGACAGAGACGTAATGAGGGGCCAACAAAATACAATAGACATGTTATTTTTTAAAGAAGTAGCGTGTCATATAGGGCAGTTGTGCCTTTGAATAGATCAAATGCTAAGACAAAAAATGCTAGACGCAGTCACATTTACTGATCTTTCTACTCTAGTGTATGTTGGCGCTGAGAAAGAAGGCATTTTCATATAAAGCATCAGACCCTTCAGATTAGCAATATTTAGCGCACATGCACTAGGATACATTTTCCCAGATATCCAGGAAAGATAAAATTAATTTAAGTGGCCTAAGGTGTTCTCCAAGTTTCTGTGGACGACTGCTGGGAAAACTTGAATAGAGGGCTGAGCTGAGAGCGTTTTCAACGATCAATTTTCTAAAATATGTGTTAATGATAATTCAAAAAGTGTATCCAACCTGGAAGGAGTAGCTGGAAATATATACAAGCTCTGATTTTCGTTAGATGTATTTTTGCATCTACTCATTTGCTATAAGATCCGTAAAAAATACTTCAACAAAAACCTACTGCATCAAGACAATACAGATTCTCCCATAAATTATTGAGTACCTACAATACAAATGAATCGTTCACTTATGAGTACAAAACAAAATTCCAAATCTGCCAAATTGCCCAGTAATTCCTCGAAATGTATGCAATTGACCTAAAATTAAAGCTAATGAGTTCAACAGCAACAATAACCCAGTTTTGCAAATTAATTTTATATACTCACTCAACTAAATTCGTTGTGATAAAAAAAAAAAATGTATTAATGTCAAAATCGACGAAGAAGAGGTAAACAGCTCCCGCTGTTTTGTAGCAATCAGTCCGCTGCTCTCGTCAAGTGAAACATAATTTATTTTTACAAGCCAACAAACAGACATAAAAGACTGAATCGTGAACGGTATTTAAGCGGATTAAATATAGAAGGAGAAACCTATAAAGAAACCAGTCAAATCCCAAAAGATTTCCATCAAGATTGAAACGAAACCATTAAGTCATATACAAATCTGCACCTGTAACAAATGCAAAAATAAGCAAGATGCTGGCTGTGGATAGCATTCAATAAATACCGCATATACGTCATATGTACATATATATCTATCTCCCGCGGGATGTTTACTTAGTTCATCCCAAGTGTCAAAGCGATTTTTCCTGTTTTTGTAATTTAATTATTTTGGCACTAGAATCGCCCTGCTAATAATACTACAACTTTACAGATTAAATCATAAGGAAAAATTATGCGAATAAAGTCACCTGTTTTGCCGGTGATTTTTGTTTTATTTTAAAGAGGGTGGGAGGAAGGAGGTATGAATTTGAAGAGAATCTTCAAAGATTGTATGTAGTAAAAATAGATGGACCGGCGGCAGTGTACACACCAGCTACGACGAACAATGCTTTTTATATACGATCTAACTGCAGAGTAGGGAGAGATTTTAAATATGCGCCACCATTGATGTCATTGTACATTTTTTAATTTGTGAGGAAAAAATTTGTTACCATGGAATATCTCGTGTGTTTGCTATTTAGTAAATTATGGAAAAGTGGGTAATGGTTACTGAATTTGAGAATGCGAATGTCTGACCTTGAAACAATTCTTTTATTAGTGTATTTGCAAAAGCAATATTTCAACTCAAAATGTGTTTATAAGTTTTCATCGCCTTTGTGAAAAATATTTTTTTGTTTTTCAAAATGCTTAAAAGATTTATAAATATATTTTGTGGTCGATGAAGGTTTAATTATAATATACATGTTAATGAAAAAAGACTGCAGAAAGTTTTCGAGGTTTTTATAATGTTGTAATGGTTTATTCTGTTTTTTCTCTTTTACTAATCCCTTTAAACGGAGAAATTCATCTTTTAAACTAATCCGGTCAGCATATCCCGAAATTTCTACAAAGTACGGCCCTGGTTCGATTTTGGGTCAGGGAAGCTCTAGTAAAACGCATTTTAGAAAATGCACCAATTAACACTAATACAGCTCTGAATAGCTCTTTTCGCAGAGCCTCATCCAAAATCGTTCTTTGCATTCCCTAGTGTTTGGGTTATCGATTAAAAAAAAAATACAGACTCAGTCTAATTATCAGGAAATATACTCAAATTAAAAAACGATAAGCAGAGAACCTTCATACAAACTTAACCCACGCTCAGTCAATGAAGATGCAATTGATCTCAACAACAGAGGGATCTTCTTAAACATCACAATTTAGATACACTTTTGGAAGTAGTCTATAGTTTTATTTAACTTGAATCGAAAGTCATTAACCAAAATAACAACCCCCCAGAGCTTAGTAAAAGAGTAACGCTGGTAAGTTGTCATGGAAGTAAGGAAAGAGTGAGAGACAAAGACGTAAAGTCCTGCCTGCCAGTATGAGCTGACAGCTGACTGCTGAATCAGGACGGTACGCTAGCACCTCGGACTTGGAATAAGACCTCTGTTCTACTTTCATTGGTTTTTAGATCAAGAGGTGATGATGATGATTAATAGAAGTATACATAAGTGGAGAGTGTTCACCAAAAAACCTGACTGCCACGTCACCACAAACAAAAAGATATCCTGCCTGAGGAAAGAAAACAGAGATCTACGACAAAAAAGCACACCACACTCTGGCATTGAAGGAACCGCGTACACCACTCACCTGAAGTTCATCCTAAGGATCGGATAGTGTGATCCTTGTGCCGTCCCCGGCCTTCCATAACCTCGTGGGCACACGTTTACGATGTTCCTTCATGGCCGGATTGTGGTGTGCTTTTTTCGTCGTGGATCTCCAATTTTTCTTCCTCAGGCACGATATCTTTTTGTTTGTGGTGACGTGGCAGTAAGGTTTTTTTGGTGAACCCACTCCGCACACTCCGCTTATAGTCCGAGGTGCTAGCGTGCCGTCCTGACTCAACTATCAGGCAGGACTTTAGTCCTACTGTCTCTCACTCTTTCCTTACTTCCATAACAAAATCTATATAAAAATCTGTGAAAAAATATCTAATCTCTGTTGAACTAACCACAGATCACAATTTAATACTCTATCGACACGTACTGCAATATAAAAGATGTTAAGTGTTTTACTCGACCCTGTAATGATTAATAATATCATATCATGTAATGATTAATATTCATATCAGATCGTTAGAGATTTGGCTCACTTAACTCCATAAATGGGGAAAAATTATGTACTTAGTGTAAAACTGATGAAAGCAAACTCCTGGCCAAGAAACAGATAATCGTCTTTATCTGTCCTACAAGTGCTTTCAAGACAGGTAAACTAGAGTTAACTTGAGAATGCCGATTGATAGACGAGAAAAAGGATTAACCACGAGAGCATTAGGTTTACTAGACTAGATTTGGATGCAGTGACATGGATAATTGTATAATAACAGTGAAAAACAGCATGAAAGCTGTGAAAGCTTTAGGTGATCGGGAAATGGGGAAGAGAAAAAGTGTGTTTTTAAAGTTGTTGTGTTGGAAATTTCAAGTCCCCTCCCCCACACTGCTGAAATGGGGAAGAGAAAACGTATATTTTTAAATTTGTTGTCCTGGAAACTTCAAATCCCGGACGTAACGGTTCTTCGCAAACACAAGATCAAAGTAAAGCCATTATTTCACTAAAAACAAAACGATCATTTCCAATTTAAGAAGCACTGGTTCACTTCTTTTCGAGTTAGCTCCGAAAGTAATTATCGGATTGAAAAACTAGATATGTGAGTAAAGGAGAAATTGTAAATGCCAATTCATTCTACATGCCGTTTCAACGTTTATTTTTAAAAATTTAACAGCATCTCTTTTGTGGTGGAACACAACGAAATTGAGCCAATTTTGGGTAACTTCAAATTATCTTGACAAACTAAAACCGATATTTCTCTGTAAATATTGCATGGATTTCAATGATTCTTTTTCTCAATATAGCTAAGATAAAATGTGGAAAGAGAACCATATTTAGAAATCTCAAATTTTCCTTGAAATTGCCATCAAATTAGAATTTTGGGCGAATTGTAAAGAAATTGTGAATTTTAAAAAATTTGAATTTCTAACGATAGCTTGTAGATAAACGGTACATACATTGTAGTGTAGACTATCAAATAAAAAATTACGCACTGATTTAGCTATTGTGTAAAGAGTTATGAACTTCATAAGCAAAAGTCTTTCCTTTTGGAGATTATGAAAAAAAAGTTATCTCTCCGAGAACAACTTTTTGTGTGAAAATGTACCTTACCACTATGTGAGTGAACAAGTAAAAAAGCTAGAATTGGTCTAATACCAATTCTTATGATACCCTAGATGAACGCCCGTATGAAATGTTGAATGGTCACCCATTTGAGCAATTTTGATTTTTGCAGTTGTTTTTCGCATATATTTCTAGAACGGTTCGTCGGACATAAAAAATGATTATAACGAATTTTATAGCATTTAATATTCTAAAGAAGTTTTTAGTACAATAAAAATATGTAGGACTGATCGTTTTTACAGTATCCGTAAAAAACCTAAATTTGTATATGGCAACATCAAGGAGTGCCCGATTTATTTCATTTTTGAAATTTTATTTGCTATTACTATGAAAACACCATGTAACAAATTTCAGCTCTCTATGTCAACGCGTTCTCAGGCAGTGTCCAAATATATAGTGAAAAACGAAATTTTTGAATGCCAACTTAGTTTTTCTAACTTAGTTTGACTTTTTTCTTCTAAAGCTCGCGTACAAAATTTCAGCTCTCTAAGTAAACGCGTTCTCGAGTTATCGCGCGCACGGACGGACAGACGGGCATGCAAAAATCAAAATAACTTCTATGGTAGGCGATCAGAGATAACCATACCGATGAGAGCTCTCTGATCGCTGGGTCGAAAAGTTCAATCATTCTTTTGCACTTAAATTCATTTTTAAATTTATTGAAATTATTTTCAATAAATTTCAGTCTGTTAGACGAGAAATCTTCTTTTTTTAATATTATGCGTGGATTCCATTTTGCTCTACCATCATTATTTCTGTGCGTTACAAACGGAATGAAAAACTTAGTATACCCTATAGATTTCATCTAGGGTATAAAAAGTAACCATATGAGCAAGATACCCAGTATATTATTGACAGACCATGTACAACGACAGCTGAACTTATTTCTGCACCTGAACCTTAGAAATTCTTCAACCAATTATACGGGAAAATAGAATGCTTTTATGAATATCACGGATATAAAGACTCAACAAAAGCTATATTCTCTCTAAGCTAATTCAAATCAGAGGAAAACTCGAATTTCCCCAAATTGCAGAATTTTTAACATAGAATAGAAACTTTAAAATTCGAGTAAACTAGTTTCAGGGTCAACTATGTCATTTTAGACAGGTTTTGTCGTAACCCGGCTTGACTAGTTCACACTAAATTTTTTTTTTAAATAACGTAGCTAAGGATACATATACTTAGGCTGATCTCACTCTCACTGCGATAAAACAGAAAATGTGTGTTTTATATTAGAAATGTGTCTGTGTCACCACAGCAAAGATAGCTCCTATTCAATAAAAAAAAAACTAATTACGTACATATTATATACGTCGTGACCTAGTAAAACTAAACACAAAACAAACAAAAAACATGCAGCCCTCTTAGTTTCAACGTCAGGTCAAGGTCGCAAACTGAAAAACGCAACACATACAACACATGTATGAAATATTTGACCACTTATTGGCAACACAATATAACTACCTGTTGCATAAATAACAAACAAGTGGCTATAGAAGACATTCATTCAACAAAGTGCTTCATCAGGCAACAAAACATGGAAAATACTGCAAAAATTTGCCACGGATTTCCATGAGCTTGTTAAGAGCACTACGAAGAGAATGCATCAAGCCCTCTGGTTGCCTGGTTGCGTTTGCACCTTGTTTTTGTGTGTTTTTGTTTTGTTTTTGTTGTTGTTTTTTCTTTTCTTTTTTTTAATCTTTTTTTTTCTCTTAATATTTTTTTATCTTTATTATTTACAAACAAATTATACAAAATAAGAGTCCTAAATGAGACCTTAAATCCTAAACAAGTTTTATATCCGCTTTCATCATAAATAATAATTAATAATAATAATCATAAGAATAGTGTTTGCTAGTAAAGCTGAAAAAAAAAACAAAATATTCAAAGAAGGGGCATCATATAAGGGTCATAAATATTGGTTGTGTCAGTTTTCGCAAATCCGTTCTCTCTTTCTCTCTCTTTTCACGAAGAGAATCCATCATCACAAGAATTTTTCCATAATCTCACTTCAGCTTTTCAAGTTGCGAATGGAGTAAAATAATAATTAAAAAAAAATTAGATGAATGTGTAGAGATAGAGGCAGAGAGAGTGAGAGAGAGAGTTGTAAAACTGTTGTGCAGTAGTTGAATTATGATTTAAAGTTTAAAATTTCTCGCCTCGAGAGTTCTAAAGTAACGACTTTTTTTTATACATGTTTATTCTTCTTCTTCAACTCCAACACATGGAGGGCATACCGGTTTACCTTCCATGGCATAAAATGATTTTCCTTTAACTGCTTTTTTGCAATCCTATAAGATATTTGTCAAAAATTGATAAATTGAAAATATTAAAATAATAAAAAATATTTTTTTTCTATGAGTGTGCTTGGAGATGAATTTATTAATGAACATTTTTATGATGAAATTAATCTTCTAGAATAAAAATATATACATACCCTGCAGACAAAGCAGTCCGGATGCCATTGTGAGTTTAATGCCGAAATATAATTTTCCATTATTGCTCTATTACATCCATTACATTTGGGTGCAAACATTTCAAAATAATCATTGCGACAATATGGTTTACCATCGCGCTCATGGAAACCATCTTCACCAAATTGTTGACCACATTGAGCACAAAAGAAGTGTTCTGTATGCCAAGTTTTCTCCAAAGCAGTAACGCATTTCTTTAAAAAATTGAAAAATAAAAAAATAAACAAAATTCACAAAAAGCTAGAATAATTCTATTTACATCTAAAATGGCACCATTGCAGTAAGCACAACGTGGACTGAATAAGTTATGATAATCTGGTTCACAATAAGGAAATCCATCACGTTCAAAGAAATTACGAGTTCCTAATTCCTGATTGCAATGATTGCATGTGAAATGTTCTGGATGCCAAGTTTTACCCAAAGCTGTGATAACTTGTCCAACAATTGGTTTCTCACAAGCATTGCAACATCCTTTTTGGGTTGTGTTAACACCTTGGCGACTCATGTTCGCTTGTAAATTACCTAAAATTTTGATGGAAAATAATAAAAAAAATGAATAATTTATTTTTTGAATTACCTAGCATAGAATCCAACTGATCACGGCGATCTTCTTGCTGTTGTACAACAGTAGAATTTTGTGTAATAGTCTGATGTTGCTGTGTTGTTGAATACGATACACCTTTATTGGGTTTTGCGTAGTCCGTCACCGTCTGATGGTGATGAGAGCTCGAATTGATCTGTAAGAAGTTACGAAGAGATCGAATTTGTGAAAAAATTATTTATACTTTTATCTATCTCTTTCTCTCTCTCCCTCTCTCTTTCACAAAGTACTAAAATTTAAACAAACGCAACAACGAAATAGAAATGGACAATAAAAAAATATTGTGCACGCGATACTACATAAGAAAAAATTTTGAAATTTAATTTAAGAAACAAAAAAAATATGCTTTTTTGTATCACGTGCCAATATTTTTGTGTAGTTTTTTATAAATAGACTTGGAACGCCCGCCCTGATTATTATCCTTCTGACTTTATGATTTTTAACGCGGCAAATATATTCGATAAAAAAATATCAATAACTATTTTCGCGAAGACGTTCCGTGATGTTCTAATTTCGAAAAACGAAAAAAAAACTTAGTTCTATCAAAACAAATCCCAACAAGTATTGTTCTTTTGAATGCTACAATATCGAATGATTCTCCAGATTTATACCAGTAGGATGAGGAGAAGGAGAAATATATTCTCCCTTAAATTTTCTTTATCCATAAATGTGTCGAATACGGCACGGAATACGTACATGCGTCGATTGGATGGAAATAGACAACAGTAAATTTCGTCTATAATTATATTCTCTCAGGCACTAGCATAGTGCACTTATAATATTGAGATGTTTGGGCACAACAGTGCAAAGATTGTGAGAAGAGAAAGCCGTATCTTTTCTTGAATTTAGGTCAAATTTTGTGTAATCTGTTTGGAACTAATGGGAATGATGTAACTATAACGAATTATCGAATCGATCGATCTACCGTTTGCTCCTTGGTTAATGATAATTTTTCTAAACGTTTATATGTAGGGAGGTCGAAAAATTAATTTACACGATCAACATTAACACGATTTCCGTATAAAAATCCTCGTAAAAAAAATAATCCAGGACACGATCGTTATTAAAAAAAAATCCAATTAATCAGGAATCAGTTCCAAAGTTATTTAAATTAAAAAAAAAAACCCGAAATTTCATAAGAGTAGAATATACTTAAGAAAGATGCTAACCGTTTGATAGTGAACTTAAAACTGAAGAATAGTGAGGTTTTCCACTTCGCAAAAAGACCAATTTGAAAATAATTTTACTCAAACACAGATCTCGTTCAAATTTCTCCTTAAATAAATGATGACCAAAACAAAAAAAAAGAACAGAGAAGAAAAGTGTGAGAGGATCATGGTGTTAGTGACAAAAATAAATTTTGTGCTTTTTTCCCTCAATCAAATTTTACTTTCTTACATTATATTGCCGCCCGCTCTTATTGTAGAGAAGAGAAAAAACAAACGGAAAAAAAGATATGGTTCTTGCGCGGGATCATCAATTTTCCATGTGAGATCATCCTGATCATCATCATCAGTTCACCTAGTCGCTGTATTGGAAAATTGTTAATTTTTCACACGATTTTTCTTGTGCTTGTTAAACGCGAGCCATACATTATATATATATATATATATATACTCGTACATACCAACAACAGCAGAAGTAAAATGAAAAGAAGAAACTTTTAGTTCTGCGCGCTTTTGGCATCTATTTTTGGGTGCCAAGAAAGGACACGGCACGCGTTCTTCGCTTTACACGAATGAAATATCTTTAATATTCGTATTGAGACTATACTTTCACACGGTGAATATATATTTGAAATATACGTAAAGAAATGTGTGGAAAATATGATTACATATGCGAGAAGATGATGTATTTTTTTTCTTTAATATTTTTGGTTTCAATTAAATAAGAACAGTTTTTTCAGTGTATTCGTGGTTGATTAGTGGCCGTGTGCAATATTTATTATGAGATTATATCATTCTTTGATTGTATGGGCGGGCGCGGGGTCGGTGGGTTCAGGAAAGTAGTAGGTGGCGTAGGAGATGTAGGAATAACGTCTCTGTCACTAGGAAAATCTAATATAATTATTAGAGAGAGTAGTGTATACGCAGCTACATTCAGATTTTAAACGATAGCAAAAAATAACAACTTCTATTAGGCATTCGAATATACTCATTTTTTCTAGTAGTTTCTTCTGAATAGACTCCATGAATATATTTATATTATGTACTTCCATGATGGGCTTAGTCATCATTTTAGTGGAATTAATAGGATTTTATTAATAGTATGATCATATGATGATTATGATTGGAGGAGAAGCATAATCGAAATTCGTTTCGATATGTATGTATGTAGATATTCCGAATATAGTGATTGATGAAAGTAAAAGGAAATTGAATTATGAGCTGCTAAAGGGAAAATAACTAGTAGGCAGGTATGCATTTAAAAATATTTTTCTCATACATTTTTTAGGGTATGTACATATGTTACATGAAATTTTTAAGCGTGCGGCAAAAAAAAGTAAATTTAAACGGAGATTTGGATAAGCTCTGAGTTGCTTAAGCAACAAAGAAAATAAAGTATTTGAGGCTTGCTAGATATGTATGTACAGTGGAGGAACTCTTGCGAATCCAGAGATTAACCGAGTCAACTAGGTTTAGGGAGATTCAATCGGAAAATCCAAGCATTACATTCTTCTTGAAAAGAAGATAACAAAGAAACATTAGATTTATTAATAGTGATATAGTATGAATTACATTGAGAATGTAGATATTACGAGTTTGAACTGAATACGAATAAAACCGAGTGGGCCTTTCAATGCATCTATCAGAATAATTGGCAGGAATCAATGAAATCATTCCTATTATGTTATATGCAGGATACTGTAAGTCCGGTCTGGCAGATTTAGTAATGCTGCAATATACTGCTTTTGGGCCCAGGCTTAAAACCAAGTTTACAAGCAAATAAACATATAATAATAATAATCATTTATTCTTGGATATGTACAAAAGACACATCTTTTTCCAGTACAATACAAACTGGGAAATTCAAATGTAATGAAAAGAAGGAAGAAAATACAGTAATTTTAAGATCAACTATAACTATAATAATAATATATTAATTGCAAATTGAAGAGAGAATGAAAAACACAAAGCCTACAAAATAAGAAAATATAATAAAGACTAGATTTTATTCTACGTTACACAGAAAAATTGTGAATCTGCACGTATAGAATTCGATTTAGATTTAGAGCTAAGCGGGGCGTGTGGCCTTTGCACTGCAGTCATCATTGGCTTATTGTGCACCGCTTTCTTTACAGTTCATTAAACAATCCCACTCTTCCTAGGAAAAGCATTATTTTAAATGAAGTTTCCTCAAAGTCAGCAGGCTTTAAGATTTATTTAGGTATTTTTTAGGATAAATTCATAATACGCTTCAGCTCATTCTTAAAATCCCATGTCCGAATTTACCTTCCAACAATAACAGGAAGAAAACTCCATACACGAGAATTAATGGAAAAATTAGAGCCTTGCCCAACAACATAATGTGCGCTAGGAATCCGAAGACTTATATGACGGGAGGAATGCAAGAAATGTAAATGCATATATAAATAAAACGGAAACTTAGAAATTATCAAATTGCGTAGGAAAAATAATGCTCTAATATCTAAATAAGTGTTTACCATCTTAGTACAGAATTTCTATAAGCAGAAACATCATCGTGACGTCTTAAACCGTAAACAAAGCGTACACAATCATTAAAAGCTACATTTAACTTACGATTGCACACAAAGCCAAACCGCGAATAAAGTGTAGTACAGAAAGCGAAATGTTGTATTAGAAGTGCCTAAATAAGCTTTACTTTAACTCAACTTGGAGCAGACTACTCGATAGACGAAGCAATCGAAGGCTGCTATTTTTTTTACATAATCACAGCACTCGAATTACTGTTGAAATATACCCCAAGATATAACAAAAGTACTCCATTAAGATGTATATAGGGAAGATATGAAAACTCTAAGTTTCTCCTGTAAAAGGACATACAAGAAGACTTCAGGGGATTCAACAGGTGGTGGCCCAATCAGAGATATTTATTAAATCACACGTAAACACGGTGTATGCAGTCCTCAATCAAACCAATTGGACGAGATAGATATATCGAACCCTCGTCATCGTACATGTGATGTTCACATTTTCAAATCAGGAGAGATCATTTATGAATAAGCCTAAGAGAAGCGGTCCAACAATTGAGCCTTGCGGGACACCATATTTGATGCTAATCCACTTCGATTTTGTATCCCCGACTTTAAAATACTGCGAGCGTTTAGAAAGGAAGTCCGATATCATTCTAGAGGATGAATGAGAAAAATTATACTTTTTGTACAGTTTTAATAAAAGTAAACTGTAATCGCCGGAATCAAATGCTTTAGTGAAGTCGAGAAGTACCAAAGCTGTTCAATTAATTGCATTTATCAGTAGGTACCAGAACCGAAACCGGGCTGCCATTTCGAAATCAGCTTATTATCCGACACATACTGGAGAATTTACGAACTCATTAATTTCTCGAGAATCTTAAAGATAACAATGTAAATTGGCACTCTGTCTGCCCTTGGTGCAGAGCATTTATCCAAATGTATAACTACTGCGTTTTCCCAGAAAATGTGAAATGGGAGTTAAAAAATAAGTAAAAAACGAGTTTTCAAACAAAACTGAGGCCAAGCCGCATGAAAAAGTGGAAAATAAACTTTTCTTCACACACAGAGGTGGACTCAAATTTTTTGATTGGGACATTTATCTTGAATATTCTTTCTCTTCATGAATCAAATCACTTATTACCTCTGATTGATCATACTGAAATATATCGGTGGTTGTCAGCAAATAAAATCTGAGTCCACCTCTGTGTGTGAAGAAAAGTTTATTTTCTACTTTTTCATGCGGCTTGGCCTCAGTTTTGTTTGAAAACTCGTTTTTTACTTATTTTATTTTCTGCCTTTTTCATGTTAACTAAATTGTTATTACGTGCTGCATGGAGATACTTTATGACGGCTGAAAAGACACTGATTTACCAGTTTTTCAAAACATTTATTCGAGTAAAAATTATTATGTAACTCATTTCGCTCTACAACTTAGTCTTAGGTTGCAAAACGCTCAAACGCTTCCTTGGTCGGAAAAACTCCGGAAAAGCGTTTTACATGAATTTTCCTCGATTTTTACTGCAAGTTTTCACCATTATCGGAAGAAAGTAATGATGCAGTTGATAGGGAACTTGATCCTGCATAATTTCGAAAACTTTTTTACCGGAAAATTTTCCGGAAAAGTCGGAAAATTCCGGAAATTTTTTTCGGAAAAATCGGAAAACTCTGCATTTTTCCTGAAACGGATTTATCACTAATCAAATTTGTACCAAATTTTCAAATGATTTTTCCCGATTTTCCGGGTTTTCCAGGGAAATTTCCGGTTCAAAATTTGATAGATTCAATTGTCACGCGACATGAACCTGTGTGCCAAATTTCAGCTCGCTGTGATGACGAAAAGTGGGTCTACGAGAGTGTCGAAAATAGTAACGAAATAGACAAATTCGTGTACGAGTTAAAGGGAATGGCTGGCCTCAAAAATATAAACTAAGCTGTCAAGAATTACGGGCAATAACAATTTAAAGATTGTTGGTGCAATATCGTCTGACCCGGAGGAGATATATCTAACAGACATACATGCCTTGAAAACCTCTTCATGTGATACACATCGGAAACTGAAACTGCTGTGACCTTCCCAATTCAGACTGATATTAGGAACGGACTGTGTTAAGGAAAGGTTACAGGGTGTGGTAAAACAAATATTAAGATCGTCAGTTTTCAAGCAACATTGTGGCAAACCCTTTCCGCATACACCAAATAGCATTAAATTAAACCCGAGTTTCTTAGAAGGCAGCGAAGGATTTCATTTTTTCTTTTAATTACAGTATTTGTCTTATTTCTAATTGCTTTATACCTGGAAAAACATTCCTCAGACTTACATCTCTTGTAGCTACGAAAAAGGTATTCTCTATCAGCAATTAGACATTCAATTTCACGCAAGTACCATGGAATACGATTTGGAGTGAACTGTTATACAGGTGATGTAAGCTGACCAAAAACAATTTCCACATAATCACAGGTAAGTACGTCTGGTCTTTTATGACTGGACCCACAATTGCTTTTGTTATAATCCGGATATTCTTTATTTGAAAACGACATACTAGAAACTAACAATATTTTTTGATAATATTTATTACATACTAGCGTTTAAATCTTAGATAACATACCTTTAATTCAGCTTCTTCTTCTCTTTACAACCAAACAAAAAATATTCTTAATTTTTTAAATTCTTCATGCTATTTTCCATTGACTGGTAAAATAAGTAATTACGAAGCTCCTAAGACGCTGCTTAAATACTAAATAAGAGTACCACTACCTTCAGAACATTATAACCAAAGCACATTCACTGGATCTTTCAATAATTTTGGATTTAAAGCAATCCTTCGCAAAAATAGCAACTCCTCCTGTGATTTGACATTCATGATCACGCCTAAACAACTTATATTCAGGAATTGCAATCGAGATAGATAAAATATTCTTATTAAGCCAAGTTTCAGAGATTAATATCGAATGCACATTAATGCTATTTAAAATCAACCTGGGACACTGAGCAATAACTCTAATCAACATGACCGAAAACACATCTTGAACACAAATGGAATGGAGAATTTTTTATAAAATTAACTAAAGAAAAATTTTTTCAAAAAGCAAAGAAAGAAATAGTTAAAGTAACAACAATTCGAAAAATAAAGAAATCAACTAACATAACCTTCCTATACAATGCCCGGAAAATTTGCATCCAAATCAACAAAGTTGATACAGGTTAATCACTTTGAACGACATTTGGGAATCTTTTTGTGGCCACACAATCCCATTGTTATACCCTAGATGAAATCTACAGGGTATACTAAATTTGTCATTCTATTTGTAACACCTTGAAATAAAATGGATTGGACGCATAATATTAAAAGTTATTTTAACTTTTTGCATGTCCGTCCGTCCGTCTGTGCGCACGATAACTCGAGAACGCGGACTTTAAAAAAATTCATCTAGAGGGTATCATAAGAATTGGTCTTCGACCAATTCTAGCTTTTTTAGTAGTTAAAATAACCACATGTTAGCAGATTTTGTCGACGTAAGCTGAGAGCACGTTTTAGAATTGCATTGGATCCAGGAGATACACTCTCGAGCCAGTAGACTCGCCAGTCAGAAGTAAAGCCCCTGTCGATTGCATTTAATTTTATATGACTCTGGTATATATGAAGTTTTTGCATAATGACTCAGCTGCACTAGATAATTTTAAAACTATCGATGACCTTGAGGTATTTCCGTTAGATTTAATTCTGAAAGTATCAGCGTATGGAGATGGTGTGTGTTCTACCAAGGAACAGATATTTTTTTACAATTTCAGCAGGTTTTCCACCAATTAGGAAAAATACACCCTTAATAATCACATCAGATAGCCGTTGATCAAGTTGAAGATGTTTGTTGTCACGGGAGAACGTCTCACATCTATCTTGCAAATAACTCTACCTAGTTCAGTCAACGTCTCATTTCGTTAATCGTAATTAGTAAATAGACGTTGAATTTTTTCCATTAATCGACACTCCATTTCGGACAATTTGTCATTTAATAAATCCACAAGTCAATTTATTCTCGATTGGGTCAGACGATTGAGAAGGTATCCGCTGTTTGTACGCAGATGTAGGAACCTGCATAATCGATAATCGCTGACATTTCGATTCTTTGCTGTGCCTTTAGATTTTCACAGTATACGTAAAAAACCAAAATTTATGGCAACACCAAGAAGGGGTTGCCCGATTTAGTCCATTTTTGAACTTTTTTTGCTATTACTATAAAAACACCATGTACCAAATTTCAGGTCTCCATGTTGTCGTGTTTTAGGCAGTTTAGGCAGTGTCCAGATATGTATATAGTGGAAAACGAAATTTTTTATGGCAACCCCACGAAGGAGTTGCCCGATTTGTCTCATATTCGTACTTAATTTTACTTTTTTTTTTAAAAGTCCGTGTACAAAATGGCAGCTTTCTAAGTGAAATGAACGCGTTCTGGAGTTATCGTGCGCACAGACGGACATGCAAAAATCAAAAGAACTTTTAATATTATGCGTGGGTGTCCAATCCATTTCGAATCCACTTCGCTCTACCATCATTATTTCGAGTTGTGACAAATGGAATGACAAACTTAGTATACCCTTTAGATTTCGTCTAGGGTATAATTAACACCACACGTAGTCGAACAAAAAGTGTACCAATAATTAAGTATGCTTATGTAAAAAAGCACTGTAATATGTGACAGTGAAATCTACGTCTTATCATAATCGTGTTGAAGGCCCAAAGGTAATTCTGGGCCTACCGTAAGGCATACAAAGCAAGATTGAGTCTAAGACGACAAAAGATAATTTACTGATGGCACCGGGCATATCCAGTATAAAAACCCTGCTGAACATCACATCTTTGGGTCTATAGAGATAGAGCGTATGGCAGCCAATAGTGTTGTGTAAAGGATGAATATGGCAGAGGATTCATACTCACACATTCTCACAGAAGATGATCCTAGTACCTTGAAGATATTGACAAAATTGAAGGCGGCTTTAAAAAAAATGGTTCGGCATACTTCTTCACGAATTCTGTACCAACACAATAATGCACCAGTGCACATTCACATTCAGGACAAATTCAAGCAGTTTTGAGAGTTTTGTTATAAAATTTTAATTTATTCACCCTATAGTGAAAATTTGCGATTATTTAAAGGAGCACTTACAGGACATCTACTTGAGTCCCTTAACTGAAGCTGGGAACGTTGTTCTGACTTGGTTAAAAGGATCATCCTTTTTACAGAAATTAATTCATCCTGTTCTGCAACAGTTTCAATCATCTCTTCAAAAATTTTTTGCAAATTTTTTCACTGACGCTAGTTTCATTTTCTAGTCAGGAATAGTAGTATTTTATCCAATGGCCCCCCGTCTTGCTATTGTAACTGAAAACACTCTTGAATAAAATGTTATAAAAGAGAGTTTTTTCTGGTTATACAGTTTTCGATACTATGTACCTCCACCGGTGTCCATTAGATAGTGCCACCAATACTTCTATAAAAAATATTGTCAGGGAACTTTTTATACACCGTGTATGTGTTTCATCCAGATGAATAAGAAATGGATATAAGGCGTGGGCACCGAGAACTGCAGGCTTGCCTTAGCATTCAAGAATCTTACCACTTATTGAAGGGTTTACGAAGCGGTACGGTTTGGCTATAAATAACGTAGCAATGCTGCTAATTACAAATTATAATATCTATAGGACGTTAATTGCGAGCCAAGATGCTAACAATGTACTAACAACGGACTTAGTCCAGATTACGGAGTCAGATTAGAGCTGAAAGTATCCGGATTATCCGGAATAATTAGGATCCAATTCCTCAAATTCGGATATTCAAATAATCCGGATCTGGATCCGAACTATCAATTACACTACTACTATTCTATGCACTTGGTTTGAGTAACGTATCAGGAAATGAAATATGAAAGGATTCAATTAAGTATCCATAGATATGGGTAGTGATCTAAATTACAAGTAAGACGGTTGAGATGTAGATGGGAGGAGATACCGACCTAGTTACATCCTAACGACCAACATAACAACTCTAAATTTGTTTTCGGATAGCAACAGCTCTGCTAACAAGTTTTCATAGTTTGAATTAATGTAAAAAATAACAATTTGAGGTCAATGATTGTGCTTGGTGCGTTAAGGTGACCAGAATTTTTGCCTATACTTGTCACATTGAATAAATTTCATTTCGCCACTATATCTATGCAGGGTGTGAAAAATAATAATTTAATTAACAAATAAATTACAGATATTTTAATGCAGCTCAACCCCAAACATTCAATTAACTGACACCTCTCATTATATGGGTTGAAAGCAAAACTTGTCTCAATGAACAAAGGTCGAGAATATGCCTCGCCCTCCCCTTGCGAGCTTACTTCAATATTATTTTATTTTTATTTTTATGTTGACGATTTACATACAATATTATTCTTAAAATGTTATATTTACTTCAAGCCATTATTATCGAGAGTTTAATTCCGTCACATCTAATTTTAGCCTTTGTCGCTCTAAATATAACATTGACCGACATCAAGGTAAATTAAAAGAAGAACTAGACAGAGAATTCAGTTTTTAGTGTTTATGGATTCATAGGAAACACAGGACTTCGAGCAGAAAATAGGTATTATCGCCCCCCGACTGTATGAAAATATTATATAAAACTTTCCCACACTCTCCTTCGGACGTCAATTGGCAGAATTTCTCGGAATTCCGTAGCACTATAAGTATGAAAAATTTTATGCTAATTGTTCTGTGGCCTAATTGGTATTTCGGTTATTCAGTTTATACGTTCTATACTCAAGTGCCAACATTTTCAGTTTTCTATTTGAAATAATAATTTTTGGGATAACACTCGAAAAAAAAATATAATTAAATTTAAATATTGTGAAATTACACGAATAACGAGAAAAAAGTTGTTTTTGTAACTGGGGAAATATAGTTCATGAATTGATCTCTGTAGAGAACAGATAAAGTAATTTAAAAAAAAAGTGTAATTCCATCAAAAAACTATATCTAGTTCGAAGAAAGTGAATTTATGGTGAATACTGTTCACAAACTCTGAAATGGCACTACAACAGGTAAAATCCAACCCTATTTTTGTCTAAAAAAAAACTTTGTAAAGTTTTACATTTAGCATAGCTTGATTCGAATGTATTAACCCATTTATGCCCTTTGGTTCAAAAACGCACCAGATAGATACTTTAAGAAAAATATATTTTTTAATTTTTACGGATTAAGTGCGGAAAGCGACTCTGCAGCCAATAGGGAGGCTAACGGCTCCTCGTACCATAAGAATTGTTTTCGTGAAAAAAAAACGTAGCTGCATGTGTACTCTGCTCTGAAATCAGTTGTGAATTTTTCGCTGACGTGATAACATCAACCATAGTGAAATGAGTGCCTGGTGAGTCTTACTTTTTTGATGTAAAATAATTTCAGTAAATTCTTCCTACTCGAAATCCTTTAGTTTAGTTGTATTTTTAACGCTGTGATTATTATTGGAGATTAAATAGATTTTCATGGCTGTTTTATATTGATGGTGCGAAAACGCACCAGTGGGCTTTTTGTCTCTAATTTTGAAAACCAACATTTCAGGACAGGAAGGTACTTGAGGATTTATCAGAAAATGAACCTTGTCCTGATGAGATAATAATTGCACCTCCTGTAGTCAGTTATTGCACAGATGAAGACTCCGGCGATGAGGAGAATGACGACCAAAATCGGATGAGCCGTAATCAACTTCAAGCGGAAGCTGAAGTTGTATTCAACGATCTTTCTTTGGAATGTAATCCACAGTTAGAGCAGCTGCCAAGTAGGACATTTTGTGTAGCTAAAATAAATCAAATACAGACAAAGTAAATGGAAGGAAACAAAAGTTGCTCCGTTGACATTTTCAAAAGATACCCATCCATTGGAATATTTTAAATTATTTGTCACCGAAGAATTTGTTCAAAATATTGTCAGTGAAACTAAAGCGTATGCCAGCAATCAAAAAAACGAAAATTTAGATTTAGACGTAAACCACTTTTACGCATTCTGTGGAGCACTGATAATTTCTGGGTATGTTTCGGTTCCGAGGAGACGCATGTTCTGGGAGCAAAGAGATGACGTGCCCAACACCATGATATCACAGCGGATTAGTCGGAAAAAATTTGATGAAATATTTCGAAATATACATTTTTGTGAGAATAGTAACCTAGACAAGAATGATAGATATTCGAAAATTAGACCCTTTATTAACCATTTGAATGACAAATTTTTGAAATATGCCCCGCTAATACAGAATGTATCAGTTGATGAGGCCATGATACCATACTTGGAAGAAATCGAGGCAAACAATTCATCAGAAACAAACCAATATGTTTTGGGTATAAAGCATGGGTTGCTGCGAGTCGACTAGGGTATTGCTATCAATTCGACGTATACCAAGGTCGCTGCCAACTGCGGGATACATCAATGGGGCTCCGCGAATATGTGGCTCTCACCTTTGCAGAAAAATTCAGATATTCGATTTAATTTTTTCTTCGAAAACTTTTTCACGAATCCAGATCTGGTTGCGAAGTTATCTAAAATGCAGTATGGTGCTTCCGGAACAGTGCGTGAAAATAGGGTAAAAAACATCAACATGAGCGACAAAAAAGTTTTCAACAAAACGAAACGCGGACAACACGAATCCTTTGTTGACAGAGATAACGAAATGATAATAACCAGATGGAAAGACAATCAGGTAGTTACTATGTTATCTAACAGCCATGGCGCCATTCCTATAGGCCACGTGAAAAGATATGTGCAGAGAAAAAAAAAAAAGTAGATGTACCGCAACCTAGCATTTTTAAAGTCTACAATATGTATATGGGAGGTGTCGACCAGTTAGATAATCATATATCTAACTACAGAATAAGTGTTCGGGGAAAAAAAATGGTATATGCCAATCGTTTTGTGGATGATCGACTTGACAGTTACCAATGCATGGACACTTGCGAAAGCCTATGGTTGCACACTAGATGGCTTAGAATTCCGCCGACAGTTATCTCAAGTGCTTTTGGAAAAATATGGGAAACCGTCTACACAAGCATATATCGCAACGCAAGGCCATCTCCGTTACTGAGACCTGGAATTCACAATATTATAAGAGGAGAAAAGCGACTGAGATGTAAGCAATGTCATAGTCACACAATAACGAAATGTGAAACTTGTGAGATCGCTTTGCATGACAAATGCTTCAAAACATTTCATGATAAATTGAAATAATTATCATTATTATTTTCAACTTTTTTCTCAATGTGACATGAATTTATTTTTGTTTTTTACATAGAATTTGTTTATTTTTGTTATTTACTATTAAATACTGTTTAGTTTGAATGAATATAACTAAAAGTTAAAGTATAAAAACCGTATTTTATTTTGTTCTGAGAAAGCCCAACGGTGCGTTTTCGCACCACCCTGTATTTTAAATTCTAAGAAGTGAAAAAAAACATCGTTTATATGTTTTATCTCTACTAAATAATCCAAAAAGAGCCGAATTCTCAAAATATGGCGAAAATTAAACTTTCGGCACAAATGGGTTAACAGAATTCACCAGCAGTGTATCTAATATAGCGTAATTTTTCTTTACAATTTAAACAGAGAAAAAACCTTTACAGAGTGGTGATGTAAATGCTTTCACCTCACTTCATGAATCCATTTTTGCAATCAGTTAGAATCGGGATCAGGTAGTGAAGATATTGCAGCCATTAGTGAAATATACAAGAAGGCATTCTTCGTATATCGAATAAAAAGTAAACTACCCCGTAATTCAGAATCGACTCATATGTGGATTTTGTATAAATTAGCTGAAATATGTTTATGAGCAGAGCAATTCATATTGGAATTAAGTATGATGTCCACATATCTCTCTATACCTTTACTATCGTCTACACTGTTCAGAATGAAGCCAATTCTACGCCTTAGATAGATTTAAACATCATCAGCATATATGTATGTAGATCTATATGAGAATATTGAATCAAATTGTTAAAATCACTGAATAATAAAAAGAATAGCTTAGCTCAATGTCCTAGTATAGCATCCTAAGGAACTCCATGTGTGAGTATGCTAAATGACTTGTTGTTGTTCAGGCACGGTTCAGTGCAGTCAAAGTAATAATATCAGGATTTGAGAGGAATGAGTTAAGGTGGAGTAGTCTTGCCTTAAACTACAAAAAATTTGATAAAAATAACAAATAGAAGAGTCCTTAGATGGGCGTACTCCATCCCGTCATTTCGGTGCTTTTTATCCTTAACATTTTTGTAAAAAAAAAAATATATCGAGTAATACTCCATTATAAATGAACATATTGCGCGACTCTTCCACAAACGTTTTTAAGACAGCGAAAGAGAAATGAAACGCTTACCTTAATAAAAATATCGGCACTAGCGCAGAAGCAACCACACCTATACAATATTTAATTTCAAAAAATTTTCACCAACCTCTAAGGCTGATAATACTTCCCATTGAAGCCTTATAAAATTCGTCATTATGCCATTTATTTTGTTTTAGCTTTTTTATTTATAGATCTCTATAGCCTCTAAAGAATGGTAATAACAGCCACCGAGATTTTTTTTTACAATTTTCATTAAAAAAGGCATAACATTTAAATAAAATGCAAAAATTATCATACGACTAAATCACACGCAATCCATATAAATTCATCTAGGCAGAGATTTGCTTGGTTATACACTTTAAAAATAATCCTGAAAATATAATGGCTTTCCTCCTGGCATCTAAAATTATCAAAACGGGAAATCTAGCCAAAAGTTCGATTATTACATATGCGATTGCCAACAACTGTTCCAACAATTAATTATTCGCTAATAAGTCTATTAACTGCGTGTTATTGAAAAATGGCTGCAATGTTTGAAATTCAGGTTTCAATTTATATTGCACGTGCAATAAATTTTATTAAAGTGTTTCAATAAATTCAAATATTTAAAACCACGGAAAGGAGACGCGCCAAGCCAAGTCAAGTCAAGAAAAGCAAATTTGAAAATTTTGGGACAGGGTCCAGATCTCATAACCAACACACAAAAATATATATATATATATGTATATATAAAATTGGCGAAATATTCAAGGTCACGACACGACATTTGTTTGTGAAAATTTTTGAAAACATTTTTTGTTTAGATCACAGTGGAAATCCACCATTTCATTTTTTTTTGCTGATGATAAAAAAAATCTGAGTGATGATGAGAAATTATAGTTTTTATTATTTACGCAAAAAAAATAAGAATTTCAATGTTCAAGATCTTGACCTCTTTCGCAAATACTTACACACTTTTGTGTATAATGTATGTATATCTCGGAGGCTAGTTCTAATATTAATTTCGACTTTAAATAAACATGGGCACGGCTAAATATATAATTTGTTTATGGAATCAGTCAAGTTGTAAGTAAGTAGTTAGTTAACAGACAAAAATCTGAGTTCACTTCGTCTGTTTTAAATGGATATATCGTTATAATTCTCTGAAAGTCTTTCATCTTGTGGAGGATACGATTCCAAAATTTTATAGCCATCCTCTTAGCTATTTAAAGAATATTACTCATCCGCCAGATTGCGATGAAAATGTGCAATTCTCATGTGTATATAAATATAATTAAAAGTATTTCACCTAATCTCCTTTTCGTCTTTATTTTTCAATTTATTATATTTGAGCAAAACAAACAATTTTTAAATGTTCAACCAAAAAAACAAATAAGCAAAGAAAAGAATAAAATATTTTATTTACATTCCTACAAGTGCTCCTATTCATACAGGAACACTAACTGACATAAACACAATCAATAATTGAATTTCTGATGCTAGTGTATCGCAACTCCTGTACGGTAGGAGTTAGTCCTATGTAGTCTAAAAACATGAATTGCTTTAACAGAAAATTACTATTATCTCGTTCATCTCTCCTCTTACTATATGGCTGAGGTAAGTGATTTAGTTTGTTATAACTAACTACTAAGCTCAGTAAACATGTTGAAGTTACTAGCTCTAACAATTCTGTTCAAAAGAGAAAGCAAAATACAGAAACAAAATATGTGCGATAAAAAACAAGCCAGACTCAGAGGACGTGGATGAATAGATCAATCGAACACACTTCAACTAATCGTGGGACCATCAGCAGAATCAATTTCGTTGATCTGGAAAGAGCATTTGAACTTATGAATCGTGGAAAAATATACACGAGAAGTTGGCCCTAGAACAAATACACGGAAAACAAAATGCACAAGAATTTCAAAGAAAGATTCCTAGAGCTTGCAACGGACTTCATAGAAGAGCCAACGGAAAATACTTTCGCACTTTCATAAGGAAGTATTATACGAGGCAGTTAAAATAACTCTATCAAGGAGTATCTGTTCGATCTAACGAAAAAGCTAGTCGAGAAAATTCCTATGCACCCAAAAACAATTCATAAACAACTTGCCGCATCTTCTCATACCGGCAAATTTCAAGTACTTGTCACCCTTGTTTTTGACAATACCTGATACTAGAAATATCTACTTCCACGATGGTAAAATATGTTTCTATGACACTAAAGGGGATTACTACAGATGGTAATTCCAAATAAACCCCTCAAGAACCAGGGAATGTCTTTGATGAAGCCTGCCAACATAGAAATCTTCCAGTTCTAAGCTTCCTAAAACTTTCTAAAAATATCCAATCCTTACTCCATTCCAGTCTATCTCAAATTAACTTACAAACTCTTGCGAGAAAATCATTTATTACAGCTAAAACGAAAAGTAATAGAAGAAAAGGGAAGACATCGAATTGAACTGAGGGCCAAGGATAAGTCCCAAAGCCATAAACAAGCCAAGCTGTAGGATGCGAAAAATCATCAAGTATATCCAAAGAAGGAAAATAGTAACAATTCGAAGGGCGCAAACGCACTTGACTTCACTTGACTGCACAAGAATCGATACGACAAATACCAGCCAGATAACCATCAACAACACTGTAATAAAGCAAGTGTCGGAATTCAACTACCCCGCTAGCATTACTTATTACAAGGGGAGGAGCAAATGAAGACATAAACGAAAAATTTAGAAAAGCAAAAATGGCTTCAGAAGACTCTGGGTATTTTGAAAATCACCCACGTTACGAGGAATACCAAATTCGAAATATTCAACTCCTGCGTGAAGCCAATATTACTGCACGGAAGCGAAATATGGCAAAACTAGAAGATTAGATTAGATTTGTGGAGTGGTGTGCGGCGTTAGCCTCGTATTCAATTCGACCTGAAAGATCTTTGTGAGTCCCCGTTTAACTTACTCCTCTTCTAGGTTTAGACTGCTAATAAACTCTAGAATCATTCTGGGATTGAGGTTTCACATGCTGTTTGGTGCAGGAAAAACATGATCGAGGTGGAGAAATTTCCGCCTGGCCAATGCTTCAGTTGTAGAGCCCATCTTGTTCAGGTTATACCTCAAGGGGCAATGGCCTGAGCTCTGTTCTCATAGGAAGTTGGAGTTCTTTTGTTTTTTCGACAGAGGTGTCGATAAACCTTTTTGCCTGACGAAATCTTGTAGCCTTTTCCAATAAAGTAATTTTTGTTTGTTCTCCTAGCTATTTAGGGTAACTCTGACGAAACACTTCGAAGTGCCACAAAAAGGCTGTGGTGCGACAAAGAGTCTCCGCTCCTCTCTTAGGGAGTGTTATGGTCGTAGCTTACACGGTGTATAATGCTGGCAAGTTCCACCCGACTGTGCGCCCAAGCCAATCGAACGCACGGGGAAACGCGAGAAGGTGTGACATTTTAATTATATTCTCAATATTAATCAGGTTGATCCCATGGCACGGCCCTCAGTCAGCGATTTTAAGCAATATTCTAAGAAGTACCAGGATTAATCAGAGCCGTGGTTACGGGAAACAGTTTTTATGACTTATTCGAGGTCACGATCTCCTGGCAGCTGCTTTAGATTCAAAGATAGAAAAAGTGAGGCTCCTAACGTACCTTTATGCGGTGTAATGGATGATTAGGAATTACTGTTCAGATAAATTTCTTTCACACAGATTTACAGATCTGAAATGCAGCTCTCGTATCAATAGTGCTACTCTTTAAAAAAATAAATGATACACTCATGGTGTGTTTTGAGTTGAAATATCGGCTCACTAAGCCATTAGAGATCTCTCCTACCATTTGCTAGGCAGACATTCAGGCCATAGAGCCTGGCGTACACGAAATTATCCAAAACAAAATGCATGGAGGAAAAATATATACCTTTTAGAGAAATTTTTTTGATTATTTCTGTGATAATCTCAAAGGTTACCCATTCAGCAGAAATAAGGCATTGAGAGGACAAATTCAAATTATTACCATGGGAAAACATTAAAGGAATGAGGGTGATGAAGACATTTTATAACGGACTCGCAATAAAATAAAAAAATACCAAGCTAAACTAACGAATTTGGGCATTGCAACAATTCCTAATTAAGATGGATTAAAAGAGCTTAAATAACAAGTTTTCGACGATCGTTTACAAATTATTAAATTTTTATTTAAACAACAACAGAATTACTTCCATTATGTGAACACAGTACAAAACTTCATACACTCACAAATTTAATGATGATAAATTGTTAGAATCAGTAATTGTGATTTGATAATCATTTCGGCAAGGTTACACTGAAAACACTGTATTGAAGTACTCAGGGTAGACAATATTTTACAATTGCTAAGACCATTTGTAAATTCACAGCAAAACAGTACCTCAAACCAGAAACTCAGATATCCGTTCAAAGATTCATCATTTTCTAACAGTTTTATCATCTTTTATATAAATTAAATAGCAACTCAAAAATTTCAAATAAATTTAAATAATTTCAATAAATTAAGGTTTAAGAAGGAGAAAGCTATAATGCGCCTACATAATCTTAAATTTACCGAGCAAGTATGATTTTGAGAGCTCATAGGAAATTATAATTTTATTTATAAGATATAAATTTTACATTGTTGCAATATTAATTCGTATACCACATGCGTGTCAATACAATAATTTCAAGCTAGCAGATATTTTGAGAAGGAAATGTATATGTGGGGTGGGATTCGTTGCTTGCATCTAAAACTGAACCAGTAACCGGGTATTCACATAAAAACAAACAATATTTTCACACAGTTTCCTATTTCTTCTAACTTCAATCGTTTACTTGAGGCAATTTGAATAAATTCAAGTTAATCAAAATTATTTTAGAATTAAGTTTAAGAGATTAGACGATTTGCCTATGCAGTGCAGTCATTTCTTGGCTTATTGTGCACCGCTTTCTTTATAGTTCATCCAACAATCCCACTCTTCCTAGGAAGAGCTGTATTTTTTGGGTGAAGTTTCTACACAGTCGGCAGGCTTTAAGAAGTATGAGCCGAAAGCCTGGAATCTACAATATGCAATAGCCTCGTATCCGCATAAAACGTGTTCCGATATTTCATTTGAGAATTAGTTTTGTATTTTTTCCACCATAACATGTCGAAAACTACTTTTCGAGGAGTACTAAACCAAATTCTTTGCATAAAAGACTTAAGTCTTTTTGCAGTTCCTGCAGTTGCATTCAAAGTTAAATAAATTAAAATAAGTTATTGCAAGTCAATACAATACGCCGTAATCATCGGATTTTTACAAGTCTACATAAGTTATTTATTTAGAATTTAAAGGAGGACAATTACTAGTGCACGACTTGTAAAAACTGACTGAGTATGTCTTACCAAATAAAGAATTTTAGCGCGCAGTTCATATCTGAGAAGTTTTTTAGTCACAATTATGACAAAATAATTTATGTACGGAATAGCGATTGGTCAAGGATATCTCCCCACGTATTTATACAGTTTATGCAGAGAAGGCAAGGGAAACCGAAGAAAACAAAATTTCTAGATAATAATTCTGTGGTAAATTATATCGAAGGTCTTTCGGAAATCAGTGAGAATAAAGTTCATTTGGTTTTCCGAGTCATTGGCAAGAAAAAAAGTATACAAATTCTAATAGATTTATCATTTTATAAGAAAGAACTTAGGTGGGAGTTCGAAAAATTGGTAATGTGTTTATAGTTAAAACAATTAAATTGTTCTTTTGCTTATCACTAAATGCTTCCATGACTTAGGAAAAGAGACAATAATTAGGCACAGATTAAATAAGTTTCACTTGAAAACATTACCCTCATAAGATAGCATCTGCATAAAAAAATTATCCACAATGGAACTTTCTGGTAATCCATATGCAGACAAGTTTTCGGAACAGCAGACAGTTCGAACCTAAACTTGCTCATGGAACCTAAACTTATTCATGGAATGTTACAATTATGTTGGCATTTTGATGTCTCATAATAGTTATCGAAAGGCCGCCTTTCTTGTGGTTCGATTGGTATCCGTCCTTACGTTAACTGGTACCCATATCATCTTGCTTGGAAGAATGTCGATGATGTTTGGTTCGTAGAGGTGACTAATCGGGCCACATACACGTACACCAACATTTCCGACTATCTATACCTGTTGGTATATCCGATGAGTATCGATTTTCTAAATTTCAAACCGATCATCTCCTCCACCTAAAATTGCTGCTAAATTTTGTTGGCGCCTAACATAGCAGCTACATTGTTTTTGATTTAGAAAAGTAATAGAAGAAAATCAAGCGTTACTTGGACTTTTGCGGTAATCGCATCACGTGATCCTGACATTCAAACCGAAACCGTTACAACTTATGAAACTAAGCATCTTATCCTACACTGTGATTAAAGTTGAAGTCATGGATCAGGCAGCAATCAGGCTACTTTTGTTTTCTAATATACTAGAATGCAGTGATAAGAAATTTATATGTCCGATAGCAATCAAGGAATTACTCTTCATATAACAAAATAGGAGTTAATTTAGATATGTTGGTCTAATGTCTGGAACTAACTTGGTCTATACAAGGCATATCTCTGCTTGGTGCCAACCGACAAGTCAGTATGGTACCAGGAAAGCAAACTTCCAATGTAGTTGATAAATAATGGATGCCTCATTAACATATAGCTCTGTAAAAAGGACTCAATTAAAAGAGAAAAAGTCTTAATAGCCCTCCAAGTATATATGAGATTATTAAATACTAGTCAAATAACAGGCAGCTCTATTTTAAGAGAACCGCTGTTGTAATGTTACCGGAGCATGATTAGTGACCCTTCACTGTAGTAATTACTAGTCACTCCGTACAAGTCATATATTTTAACAAAACGTATGACACGTCTCGAGCTAATATAAAAGGAAAAAATTGGCCATGGCCACAAAGATGGAGAATAGAAGAATTTTAAGAACTTTTATTTTTAACGATTCTAAATCAAATCATAAATACAAGAAAAAAAAATCTTCCATTCTCCATCTTTGACCGATTCTAACAAGTGTGGGTTCGAATTCCGTCCTGAAAAAAATATACTCAAAAAATTCCCTAATTGAACTAAATTAAAAAAAATACTTTAAATTATAGATTCTAAGTAAATCACATCCAATCTTTCGTCCTTTAGAATAACATTTTATTGCACTAAATCAAGCACCAACCTTAAAATCCGATAATGATGCCATCAAATCATCCAATTCTTTTGTAGCGGACGAAGCATAAAGTGCTGCTGATGGTGCAGCATTACTATAAGAATCCTTTTGTTGCATGATTTCTTCCTCAATTCGAGTAACTACAATAAAGAAAAAATGGTTTAAAGCTAAAATTTTAGCAAATATACGTAAAAAAAAAAAAAACAAACCTGGTACACCTTCAGGACCTGACATTTTTTCTGTCTTAGTTTCACGAACTGTTATTGTGACATGTCTCCCTGGTCCTGAGAGTTTTGAAGTTGAAGGCGGTGTCCTGAAATATTTTTAAATCGTTAATTAGTAAATAACAATAACTGTTTTATGATGTAATTATATACCCGTTAGGAACAGCATAAATTGGATTGGACGTATGAGCATTCGATAATTCATCTAGAAGGCTGTCAACTGAAGGTCGCTTTACTGAATCTGCCACATTACTATAAGGAGATGGGCTTATTTTACCATTATAAGATGGAGACACTACGTGATCTTAAAAAAAAATACATATTAAATATAATTAAAAAATAATAATAGTAATCTTAGTTAACACTAAAAATGAAATCTACCTTTTCTTTCAAAACTATTATTATATCGAGCATTGCTTAGATCCTGCAATAGGGAATCTAGTTCCGATAAATTCCCAGTACCAGCAGCAACATTTTGAGGTGTTGTTGATCGTCCTACAATATTTTGTGATCGTGGTAGCGATCCTTGATTATGATATTGATAAGATTGACTAGGTATCCCACTTCCGTTAAAAGTAGGTGATGCTGTTGTGCGGGATTCAGTGACAATGCGCTGTTGCTGATAAGTTGGCTGAAAAAAATTAATAGGAACTAGTTAAAATGAATATTTTTAAATTGTTTTCATATAGGCTTAATAAAATGTTGAATATGTTTATCTTTTAAGATATCATCATTATTAGTGAACAAATCACATGTTCAACCGTTTTAACGCAAATCATTTTTCTGTCAGTGGCTCCTGAGCGATAAAGAGCGAACAGGGAACTCATTGTGAAGATTAGATCTGTGGAATGGTGAGAGCACACTTTAACAATATCCTTAACAGTGTCTTCATAGTAAACGGTATTTCCAACTTTTAGCTTGTAATCAGCAATCTAAGGAAAACCAAAACTTTTAAGATCTATACTAGTTAGATAAATAAACGGATAGACACAGTCGTTAGGAATATTGTAACTGCGATAATACTATCTACATTATGTGAATGGGATGAGGACAAGCATACTTAATTCAATTTTGATGAATTTCATTCAAATGTTGCATTCAAAGGTTAGTCTTGTTATCAATGATAAAGCTCCACCACGTTTTCGTAGATTTTAACCACTCAATGGCCAATTTGGTGGAACCAGAAAAATTGTTTTTTTCAAATGTGTACAGGAGTCTAAAAATTATGGTCTGCCCTCAAAATAACACCTAAAAAAAAGTTCTTATCAAGAGATTACTTTATTTATAATCGTCAGCTTCAAGCGTGTCGTCAAGTATGTACTAGGGTCATATACAGGGTGTCCCACGTAACGTGTTCCCTGGGCATTTTTCACGAAAATGTGCGGAGATATCGAAAAAGTCCGAATAATAAAACTTAGGCATCTTTAGTCAAGGTATCCTCTGGCATAGCCAAAGTCCTTGAAAAAGGATATATTAAGAAAATGTCCTTTTCGTCCTCATTAAGGATACATTTAGATTACGTTCTTGAATTCCGCGAATAAAACTAATACGAAAGTGTTATATTGAAAATTCCCGTTTAACCCTTTGTTATCGAGATATAAGGCCTCAAATTGTACTCTATGCACCGTGTTCCTTTGCCATTTTTCTCGATAATGCACACAGATATCATCGATGTGCTGGTACCAAAAGTACCAAAAGCTACCCATCATAAGCCGCGCTATATTTTGGTATGGTCAACATTTAAAAACAAAAGCCACACGAAAAAAGGATATCTTCAGTTTGGTCCTTTTCGTCCTGTCTAAGAAAGCAATTTGGCTACATTGAATGACCGCAAATCAAATTAGAAAAAAAGTGGTATACCTATTGAACATTTTTCAATCTAGCCAAAATGCATCCTCATAAAGGACGAAAAGGACCAAACCGAAGATATCCTTTTTTCGTGTGGCTTTTGTTTTTAAATGTTGACCATACCAAAAGATAGCCCGGCTTATGATGGGTAGCTTTTGGTACTTTTGGTACTAGCACTTCGATGATATCTGTGTGCATTTCAAGAAAAATTGCAAAGGAACACGGTGCATAGAGTACAATTTGAGGCCTTATATCTCGATAACAAAGGGTTAAACTGGAATTTTCAATATAACACTTTCGTATTAGTTTTATTCGCGGAATTCAAGAATGTAATCTAAATGTATCCTTAATGAGGACGCCAAGGACATTTTTTTAATATATCCTTTTCCAAGGACTTTGGCTATGCCAGAGGATACCTTGACTAAAGATACCTCACTTTTATTATTAGGACTTTTTCGATATCTCCGCACATTTTCGAGAAAAATGGCCAGGGAACACGTTACGTGGGACACCCTGTATAAAACTATCTAAATGCCGACAAATCTAATTTGTTTTCAAAATTTTATGTCGACTATGCAATATTTAGTTTGTTTCCAAAATGTATAAATTTTTGTGAACCGATAAAAAAGATTTTTCGTCTATAACATGGTAGGTGACATGAATTGTATACTGAAAAACTGTTGCAGAAATCAAGTTTTCAACCATGGAGCCGTTGACAGAACAAAATCGACTTCAAAATCCAGAGAAATGGAATTAGATTGGAAAGTATAAGATGTGACAATAAAAAATATATCGAACAGAATCAGCCAAGAAGTTATGGACCAGAAAATTAAGAGTTATTTTGGACGGATCGATTTTTAGTGACTGGGAAGGCTCTGACGAGCAGTTTTGGCGGCGATCATAATTTAATAGAGGAGCCAAAGCAGATTCTGGTTATGATCTGCATATAATGTATGTACATATATATGGTGGTTATCTTCGTGTATTGGACAGATGAATAGGATTGATTTTTCGCTTACGGACACTATACTGCACTTCTTTAGTTATATTTGTATTTGCTAAGCTCTACACAAAACATGTGGCTCTTAACTTCATAGTTGAGTTGAACATGCAGGCAATGCTATGACCGTTTACAAATTATCGGTTTCTACAATTAGTGATCTATCTTAACTGTAGAAACAACCATAAATACAGTGCCACTCATGTATAGACGCCTTTCTCATTCTTTAAGCAATAGTTGTTTCCTTCCAATCTCCCATCAGCTTATGTATGTATATTGTAGAATTGATTCCTCAGCTGATGATTTCTACTGCAAGGTGTAATTTTGTTTTGTTTTTCAAAATTTGAAAAACTAAACCAAATTGTCGTATTGTTATAAATAATATTTTCAGGACAAACAAATCATACAGAAAGTCTTAAATGCCAGTCTTCTTAGAACATCAAATGATATCATACTTACATTTCTTGGACTTAAGCCAATCTTATAACCACGGGTAGAAAATTCTGTCTAATTTAACGATGAGTTTACACAATTTTCTAGATATATCCCACCTTGTTGTTTGTTGGATTCACGAAGATCGCGAAAAACAACAGAAATTTAATTTTTTAATTCTTATTTTGATATTTAGTCAAACACCTTTGTTGAAAGAATCATGAAACATAAAATCTTTGTTGTATTTGAAAATAGTTCACGGTTATGGCACCACTAAAAAGTTTTTTTTTATTTTAATATTATGCCAACAGCAAAAAGGCAGAAAAGAAATAGAGTTTGAATAAGAAACATCGGGAGGTACCGATTTATGGCATTCTTGAATTTTCGCAGATTTTAGGTGTGCATATTTAATGACAGAGGATGGTAAGCAGTTTCATATGCGCACAGTTCATTCAGGATAATAAAGATATCAAAATTTCACTGTACGAAAATATTTTGTGGTTCGCACAGCAAGTATTGAATACAAAGATTTATCTATAATGAATCACACTAAATATATTTCATCAGAGTAATGAACCTAGAAATAGCTATAAAAGAGTAAAGCTCATCATTGCTAATACCAAAAAAATGGAAACTGGATTCTATTCTAGATCTGACTTATAATTTATAGAGGAGTGCCAGATTGGATGGGCGAATTGATATTTTCTACACCTTTTCAATAATTCCAAGTATTTCGACGAATGCTTGGCAAGAAAGAAGATCTGATCTTTTCACCTTAAATTGCTGGAAACGATGTTAAGCTTATCAGGCATACATAAGTGCTTCAACGAACGAAATCAGACTAAGTAAAAACTAGTCTCAGTTTAAAAAACTTCAATCAGTTTTGGTTCTTAGATGTAGTGAATTCGACCCGATTCGCTCTGCTCCTAGCTCTCAGTAAGGTCGCTTAAATTTAGATTAGCAGAGTTCAGAAGTAATCGAACGGTATTGTCATCTGCAAAACTATGGATGATAGGTATTGAAAGTAACGCAGAGCAACCCATTGATAAGAATCAGGAAAAGACACAAATAAAGCCACCATACCAGCCTTTATAAGGTGAGATTCAGAAGAACCTCGATCTGATAAAACTCGTATTAAGATATACAGACAAGAGGCTATAGAAAAAGTATTTTAAATATGGTTAAAAAGAGGATCTAGGGTGGCGATTTTAGACTCACTCTTTGGATGAGTGCTCGCAGGCCATTTCTAGATAGTTTATTAGTTTTATAAAAATGAAAAATGCATCTATAAAATATTGGCTGATGATTTTATCGTGTTTGGTTCGAACCTTACTAGTATTCAAAATTGATCGCGTTCCATTGACAGCAGCATCTTCAAGTAAAAGCAAAATCCAATTACGACATTTGTGAAGAAAACGATAATAAAATTTCACTTATATTTATCAATAGAGTGAAGAAAAGCAGTAGTCTTATCACTACCAGACCGATATTCCCATTAAAATGTTGACAAATTGCAGCTGATAGCTTGTGACGTGATTCTGTGACTAATGTATATACATTTTTATAGGAAAGACAGAGAGGAGAGAGAGTATTGTGTTCTCTGTACCGTACTTTCCTATACATTTCACGATATTACGTCACCTAATTATGGAACATGGTTCATAATGGGAATAGCTTGTATTCTATATACCTTGTACCAGACTACTAGACCGGTCATTATAAGAAATTGATTCTAGTAAAATTTTGAGTCAACATGTACATAAGCTAATTACACCAAAGTGTACTAAAAAAAATTAGGTTTGAAAATTTTGCTTGATTATGGATCAGAATTATAATGTATAGCTTCAAAATTGGGTTTAGTACTTGAAAAACTCTGATAGTTGCGGTTAATATCTCAAAAATAATCAAAATTTTACACGTTTTTTAAGAATTCACAATTCAATAAATGACATTTTTTGAATATATCAACTAACCGAAAATTTGTACCTACTAAAGTCGATGTATGCCTTTTTGATAATATAAATACTTACTGATTGTGCTGTTGGTTTTGTCCGCAAACTTCCATAACCTGGAGTACCGCCATAACTCTGCTGCACAGTTGAACTGGATGAAATGTGCTGATTGTGACCGGGAACACTGTTTTGTAGGTCAGCAAGAAGTGCATCTACAAGGTAAATATAGAAATAAATAGAAGTAATTCAAACTATAAGTAAATATTTTTCGGTTTTATCAATAATGTTAATAAGAGCATTATTTATATATTTTGAGTTTACTTATTATGCGCGTTAAGAACAGAAGACACTCAGTACGTTTACATGAATACTTAAAGTATACTTGAAGTATGTTTGAAGTAATCAAAATATCATGAAAAGGCTTATTCAACGCGTAAATTTCAAGTTAAGTAATTGGAAAATTAAATTCAAGAAAAATTCAAGTCAAGTAATTGGAATTAATTTAATCAACCGCCCTACCTGAGTTTCAAGTGAATTTCAAATCAAGTACTCAAGTATTCATGTAAACGTACTGACTGACCATCCTTAGCAAAAATGGATATTCAAGTTAAATTCGGACAAAGCACTTCCTTCTACGATAAATTTAAATGAATCAGTTTGTACCAAAACAACCAAAGAATTTTTATACCCTAGCTGATGCAATCATTATACCCTAGAGATGATGAAATCTTACGATACGGCACTTTAGCTATGTGCTGATTTAGTCCATAGCATGTCGTACCGCATAGAACTCGCTCACGGGCATACATGCTATGGACTAAATCAGCACTTTTTGTTAATTTCATCATAAAATTCACTAGTCAACTTGGTAAATGCAGCTTATCGGCTGAGAAAACATGCCGCATTGCTGCATACTGAAAACTTGTTGAATCTCAACCACGCAGTGCAGACCCATGATTAAAATACAGTGACGACAGTGGCCGGCACGCTGCAAGTTTACCGAGTCAACGTCGTACCAATATCGTATATAAGTTAAAACAATTTCATAGGATTTCATCTTCTGAAGAACTTTTTAGTACAATAAAAAGTCTAGGACTGATAGTTTTGACAGAATACGTAAAAATCCCAAATTTTTTATGGCAACACCAAGGAGTTTGCCGATTTAGCCTATTTTTGAAATTATATTTACTATTTTTATGAAAGCTCTGTACAAAATTTCAGCTTTTTTACGTTGACGCGTTCACAGTGGAAAACGAAATTTTCGTATGGCAACCCTACAAAGGAGGTACCCGATATGTTCCATTTTCGAACTTGAATTTACTTTTTTTTTAAAGCTCATGTACAAAGTTTCAACTCTCTAAGTTCACGCGTTCTCGAGTTATCGTGCGGACGGACAGACAGACGGACGGGCAGAAGGACATGCAATAGTCAAAATAACTTTTAATATTATGCTTGGGTGTCCAATCCATTTTGCTCTACCAGCATTCTTGCTATGCATTACAAACGGAATGAGAAACTTAGTATACCATATGATTTCATCATCTAGGGTATAAAAATTCAAGAGTAAATAAAATAAATCGGGCAACCTCTTTGTGGTGTTGACATAAAAAAATTTTGGTTTTCACTTTATATAACTTATTTTATCTAAGGTATAATATATTGATCATAACCAATTATAACTTTTTCTCTTGTTTTCTCTAAATTCGAAAAAAGATCTTTTTTTGATGTTCCCCTTTGATCTTCCAACTTTTTCGATCGTAAATTTTAATTAGCTTGATAAAAATGTTTTGTTGGCTTTAGTGTAGACGGAATAGAAAATTATATACTCGTGAAAAATGGTTTTCATCTATAGAAAAAAAAACGAGCTATAATTTCTCAATCTCCTTAGTTTAGTCGTAATGACTATGGTACATTCAAAAGATCCAGAATTACTCTCCTGCGAGTCCTCTCCCACTGTGGTTAAAATTGAAAATGTGTATATTTTTTTAACCCGAAGGAATTTACTACTCTATGTGGCATACCACAGTGCTGAATACTATAACCTACCCGACCATCTCCCATTTAGATGAAACTTTCATAGTTAGTATGGAATACCAAAACAGTTCACCCATATTTTTTTGCTTTCCCCTACCGCGATTTTACGATGAAACGTCATTTTCAAAAATCATATCTCGTGAACAGAGCAACCAATTTTTCTGATTCAAATGCCAAATGAAGCTTAATGCTTTATATTTTTCATAAAAAAATATAAAGTATCGAACGAAATTTTTCGTTTTAATAATACTATTTTGTTCAAAAAAATAGTATCATTTACTATTGAGGACTTCAGCACTTTTCTTTTTGTATTTTTATTTTGAAGCTAAAGGTCTTATCTATCTATGTATAAAAGTTTCGATGATTTTCGGCTTTGTTTTTGAGATATGAATTGTTGTATGTATATGCTGCCCAAATTAACCTGTATGGGAGCACTGCACGGGGGAGAATGTATTCTTTTTGTTTTCTACTGGGGACCTCTAGCAATATTTTTACTTTTATTTTGAAGCTAGAAGCCTTATCTATATACATATGTATGTACAAAACATTGCGATGGTGTTCGGCTTCGTTGAAATTTGGCCGAGAGAAAAGGTGGTTGTTTTTCAGTAGCAACTTAATTAAAAAGTAATGTAGCAAACCATGCAATCTAATTTTGTTAATTATTCCTAAACGACTGAGACTAATGATTTGTGGTTTTTCTTAAATGAAAGAGGACAGACTATAGATAATTCTAAAAGAAAAAACTGGCTTAAATGTTGCAAAATTTAGCAGAAATATGGCGTTGAAAGTAATGTAATGACCGACGAAACATAGTATGCTACGGAAATCATCTTAGATTCGGTAGTTAGACTCTGATCGAGGTTTGGTGAAAATAATTATTTTAAGAAGAGATAGGGGTTGTAATTAACTACCCCTATAGAGCCCTCCTAGGTAACGGAACTAAAAAATTGTTAAAAAAAAAATCGAAAATTTCGCCGTTTTTATCTTTAAACGCGATTATCTCGAAAATGCATTTTCAAAAACTGCTGCTTGTGAAGATCAAAAAGTTATTGATCGATCTGGATGAAACTTAGAGAGGTTGCTGTCTATGGCATTATCGGAAGGATGTATCTAAAGTTTTAAAGATATCGCGTAAATAAATGAATTGGGTAAAAATAATCGAAAAAATATTCGAGAATCTGAGCATTTGATAAACAGCGTACGTAATTTTTTATTTTATTGTATTGGATTATCCTTCCCTTGCACATGTCAGTAATCGATAAGTATTTTTTTTTTGTTTCATATCAATAGAAAAAAATGACAGATGAAGCAGTTTTCGATGTCACGCAAAAGACCCCTGGAGGAATACCCTACAACGCCGCCATTAACTAAAACCAAAAAAATGTTTTTCTAACCCCAGAGCTGTAATAAAATAATGTTAAAATGCGTTTATTTTATCACCGTTAAAAAGTTCATAAAAAATGCGTCATTTTCGGCTGTCCAAAGGGTTTGTTCCCCTTAAGCTTCATTTGGCATTTGGATAAGAAAAACCGGTTGCTCCCTTCTCGAGATATTATTTTACGTTTCATCCACTGACATGTATTGACTGCTCGTTGAACCGAAAATCAAATGGCACCACTTTTGTATTCCTGTCTCTTTCCGTAGGAGCATACTTTCTCACTGAACTGTATGTAACGATTGGGAACGAGAAATTACTTGAAGTGTATTTCCAGAACTAGCAACTTGGTAATCAAAACTTTCCTATCAAAACAGCCGGTAAAAAACATTCCCTTCGGCTCACAATTAAATTTAAAAATACAAATAGTTCCAAATACTTTTGTGGTAAATTCCGCAGATCACACTGACATGCATATATAAGTAAATTCCCACATAATTTAAATATGGTGCCAGTTTACGAAAGTTGAACATTGACAAAGAGAGCATACTTTCTGAAATCTGAACTGGTGCCACATGAAACAGCAAATCAGTCAGTCCATTTATATATATGTCAGTGGTTTCATCGAAAAACATAAAATTTCTAACCTCCCTTAGGGGGGGGGGGGGGGCGCATTGTAGGGGAAAAATAGGTGAGCGCTATTATGGTATTCCATACAAACTCTGAAAGTTTCATCCAAATCAGACGTTATCAGTTGAAATTCAAGATACAAAAGCTCAACGAACGACATACGTATATGATATGTACGTCCATAGCGCTCGCAGTTCCCAATTCGGCGGACGTGTTTGTACGTCCATAGCGCACCAGTGTACCATTTACTGGCATATACACGTCCATAACACCGATAGGGTTAAAATCCGACGACACCAATATCTCATTTTTATCTATAATTATGTTGATAATAATAATAGTTTCAAATTCGAACTCAAATTTCGAAAATCTATCAACTATGAACACTCCATCTACATCAATTTCGAATTACTCAAGATATAATAAAGTAAAAAGAGATAGAGGTAAATTTTTCCTCGCTCTAGCCTTCTCCCACCAAAGTTACGATTTTTTAAATATACCACAGCTCCTTTAACTCAAGCAGCAAGAATCGCGGAAAAAAAACGTGACTGAATACTCTTCTGATAGTTATTCACATTACAGTAAAATAAAATTAAAATTAATGATAATTTGTGGTTTTAGAAGAGATTTTGTGGTATGCACTAATTTTTAAAAACGTTTAAAAAGCAATAAAAACAATAAAAAATACAAGTTTTCCACCTTTTTTGCTTCTTTTATTTATTTGGTGTTGTCTTCCACAATTAAAATATAAAAATACTCTATACGGTGGTTTCGGATATTTGTGCCATCCTCAGTAGAAATTAGAATCCTGTAGAAATTATATTAGTCTACTGAGGATGGCACAAACAGCCGAAACCGCGGTATAGATATAAAAAACGTATTTTTATATTTTAATTGTGGAAGACAACACCAAATAAATAAAAGAAGCAAAAAGGGTGGAAAACTTGTGTTTTTTATTGCTTCTTAAACGTTTTTAAAAATTAATGATAGCCTGGTAGAAATTCTATCGATTTATTATGACCCAGTTTAGACGGGTCAGTATGCTGCCTTTGCCCACGAAATCTGTAGGTAGAGTGATGCTTCATTCCTGCCCCCAACCACGGTACAGAGAATACAAGATATTCTCTTTACGAACCACGTTCCACCATTCGCTCATGTGTCAAAATTTAATGAGAACATGTACCATGTACATATTCTCTGTACCATGCCCCCAACCACCATCTTACCCACAAGTCTTCGTGCGATAGAGGCGGCATACTAACCCATCTAAACTGAACTGGGTCTATGGAGTGATCTTAATAGATATGTATAAATTAAATGACAAAGGATCTAGTATTGATCCCCTATGTACCTCACATAAAACAGGTAAAGAATTTAAAAAAATATTGTTTTGATCTTTATTCGCTGATAAGCGACTGGTATGGCATATATGTATGTTGAATTAAAATCGAAATTGTAGGAAAAATATTACGGTTTATCGTATCGCTCTTTTAGTAGAGTATTAGTAGAGTATTACAAGAAAGACAAAAATCAAGGGATTAGCCATGTTGCAATATATTTTGGAAAAAAAAAATACAATATTGTGATGAAGTAAATGTAGGAAATACGGGGACTGAATCATCAGAGTCAGTCAGTCATATTTGAAAAATAATTTATGTGATTCGACCACTACGCATCGGAAGCAGACAGCCATCTAGCTTTCCTGATGTTATCAAACTAAATCCCATAATCCGTGCAACTCTTATAATAGATAAAACTCTAGATTTAAATTTAATATCTTTGACAACTCATCCAGATCTTCATTTATTTGCAGAGCTTTTGTAGAAGCACCTTTACAAAAACAAGTTGATCTTCAGTTGGTGTAAATTCTGTAGTCAATCTATAATTGAGATGAGAACTATATTTGTGTATGCTAGATGAATTTCGGAGGCTAACAAAAAGGTATCAATAAGCAGCCATTATCATGTTATGTGATTGATCAACTTAGGCTTGATGTTCAATTCTATTATTTTATTTCAAATACGATTTTCAGTTATTACCGCTGGCAGCATCCTAGGGGTTGAAAACGATTGTGTGCTGTTATGAATGCATTAATTAATATCAGTAGAGAGATGGGTAAAATAATTTAATAAAAAAAAAACACGCATCATCGCACTTGGAAGAAGAATTTTTACATAAATGTGAAGTGAGTGTGCATTAATTGGCAGAGTCAAGTGCATTCAATTACTTTTAATTTGTGGTTCTGACAGACGAGGTACTTACTAATATAATTTTCATATTCTCCAGCTCGAAGGCATTCTCCCAGATAATTGCGATATGATGAGGTCATTGTATCCGCTGTCATCGTTTTTTTAATTTTTCGACACGTAATTATCACTTCTTCTTTGCGTTTATGGTTGGAGAGTTATTACTTTTGTTTTCACTTGAATCAATTAACTTAACACAATTTAAGCTGGTTAATTTGAAACTTATCATGATTAATACTCACACATTTTTAGAAATTTGAGTTATTTAATCTTTTTTTTATTATTATCTTTTCCTTACTCTTTGTTATAAAATTGGGGGCTTCTGCGAACCAAAACAGACCAAACTCAGATCTATAACTACATACGAAAAACCATACGATTTTTATCGTATAGTAAATTTCAAACTGGGTGCACTTAAATCGGGAGTACACAAAAAATTAATTTGATTAAATTTTGGTAGTGCAATGCTATATCTTTGCTGCCTATACTATGCAGCCACCTCATTTTGGATTTTCAGAATTTCATGGTGCCTTTGCGACTCCCCTTAAGGAATTATTTAAGTATTTTGCTAATATGTATGACAGAATAGAGGTTTGAGGCACACCAACATTTATATTACCAAGATCATGAATTGTGCGATTGGTTAAAAAATAACATTTAATTCAAGAAAACTAAAACAGAGTCCACACAAATAGCTTTGAACTTGGGTACAGAAGAGAGGGAAGGCTTAAAGTACAGAAAATCTTCGAATCAAAGCGCAATGCTGTAGAATTAAGTAACTTGCGCAATTATTTAAGCCATTGAGACTTATTTTTAACGAGATATACACTCTAAGACAGCGTTGAGATATTGGGCATATTTATCAGCGCCTTTATTTAGGTAAAATCTTATTTTCTACATGGTTTTAGAAGATAGGAGGGTTGATATAACCCTTTTTCTCGAAGTCAATCATTTCAGCAACGGTGGTCTAGTGAATGACGTCGCTGAATGGTAATTTTGAATTTACGATAACGTATCAGATGAACTTGTTAGAAAAGATTTAGGTTTGGTGGAAAAAACCATTAAGATATTTCGAAATTTACCGAGGATGGGGATGGGAGAAGTTGTCAACCTGTGTCATCTAAAAACAGATATGAAAAAAAACATATATATATATTTCAAGAAAATTACAGTTCTGTTGAGAATGATTTAAACAGATATGTGCAATAACATTGCGGAGTTGGTATGGTTTCAATTACTTGTAAAAGAAAAGTATTTAACGAAAACTGCCTTCCATGAATTGGTAAAAATAGCTGTAGTAAAATCAATTCATTTGGCTGATTTTAATCTTCCCGCAATTCTAACCAAACTTTAAGGTAGAATTACAACGAACCATTCAAAAGTATAAATTCAACTGATTGGAAATTGTTTTAATAGCCTCTACTTAACCTAACCTAACTTAGTTCCAGGCTATTTGAAAGTTGTTTTCTATTTTTCGATCAAGTGTAACAACAGTTCCACATCAACGTCTTTCATCACGACCGCACGGCTATACATATATTTGGGTAGATTTATCGTACTACATATATTTAATCGCTTTGTCATTAATCTAGTTAAAGACACAATCTGAAGTTCCTTTCTTGTCATGAATTATACTGATTGCTATTGTGTTGCACAACTAAAAACTTTAACGAAACATTTGAAAACTGTAGATCTTTTCTATTTAGCGATTAAGGATGATCTTGTCAGTTGGATTATATCCTAATCATGACTTGTTCCTTGATCACTTTCTTTGGCACGATAATTTCTGATCGCGGGACTCATTTTTATTGATAATTCCACTAGAAATTAGTTTTATTTTTTCAATATGGAAAAGATTACATAACTAGTCCTGCCTACAACGTTTTTTTTCTAACTATATGAGAACATGCATAAAATCTTTTGGCCTTGAACTTTCAGTTATGAACAAAATTTCATTTCATTTCCCACCACAAAACATTACAGAAAAATTACAAAATTCAAGCTGTGAACATTTTTATGATAAAAACAAATAGATCTATTTTGTTTCTACATGTGATGAAAGTTTGATATCTATAGCTAATTTAAAATACACCTGCCTTTATACATACATAAGAGTGTAGAGTACCCTATGCAAACGACATATATAAAAGTGTACCAGTTCAGTTGTTTATAAATAAAACATTTTTAGAAATGTTTTAAGGAGTAAAATGACTAAAAGACGCGCAATGACTGATTAAACAATCTAAAATTATACACACACACATACACACAAAGTTTGTTTTTAAACAAAACTCAAAGCACTTTTTACAAAGTAATACTTTCTTAGACTTTCACTTTTATAAGAGATAAGGAAAATTTTTTTTTTCAACCAAATACTACGAATAGATCAATTTTAATTTTAATCCTAAAAAAAACGAAAATCTCTCAGAATACTGGTATGTATATAGGAATCAATCACAAAATTAACGTTCACCAAAAAAATTCAAAAACGGAAGTGTCCTTTCTTTCGCACTGATATCTTTTGTAGAGATTTACGTAACGTATTCTTCGACGCACTAAATTACGAAATTATGATACGCGTGCGCACAAACATACATATATATAAACAAAATTATAATAACCGAGTATCTAAACAAAATTCCGTTTTTTACTCATCCAAATTTTTCCAAAAAGAGTTTTCCCGAATTAGAATTTCTTCGTCGAAACTTGTAAAAGTTCTGAATTTTCTCGATTTTAAAAAAAAAAAAGCAAACTCGACTGATTGACTACCAAAGAGCAGCAGCGAACAAGTTGTTGTGAGCGATCAGATGCGCGAAAGCTGCGTCGTCGTTTCGATTCAAAAACAAAACCGACAGATTAGTTCAGTGTGGAATAGGATGAGAATCTGAGCCTGAGTCTTAAAAAAAAAAATGACCGAGTGAGCGCTAAATGGATGAGAAGACAACTAGAACTGATCGCGCATAGTGATCGTTGCCACGGGCGGCGGCGTCGTTTTGTTATTTGGACCATTTCTATATCAGTTGTCACCGTTGCCGGTTCGCATTTTGTTACATTATTGCTGGTATAGACGAGATCGTATAGATCTATATGTGTGTGTATGTCTATAGAATAATATTAACAAACGTCATGAAAAGAAGAAGACAAAATATTAATGCCAAAATATATAATCCCATGACCAAGGGTGTACGAGCAGATTAAGTCTCATGAATATGTATATAAATTTATGTAGATGTTCCCTTTTTGATTTCAATGAAAGACGACTAATGGCTTGACGATTTGCTTCATTAATTTCAATCTTTGATTCAGGATAAGCGGGTAAAAGGTTCGTGATAATTCTCATAATACATAGTGCGTCTGTTAACAAGAAGATGTATGTAAGGTACCTATGCCCCCATTATTAACATTGATATCAGTTGTAATATGTATGCCGACCTTATTATTTTTTTTTCAATTTTTATCATAGGCGGGCTTTGTTTTTCTTTTGGTTTTTGACCGTGACTGATATTTGTATGAATCTCAATTTAATTTTTTTTTAATTAACAAATTTTTGACTTTTCGTATGTTCAGTACATATTTCTAAGCACATCTCAATTATTTGTTATGTTTTACCGTTCTCGGCGTAAAGAATTTTGTACATCACTGAACCAAGTCGTCTAGTTAGTTTAAGAACACCTATCCACTAATTATCCCTCGACCTCATCAATTGTAAACAAATCCATCCAAGTCAACTTAATCCAAGGTTTAGAATAATTCTACAAAATTTTGAACGACGTCAAGTTTTATATGCAGATAAAGGCAACCTAGTAACTCAAGAAACCATGTATGAAGTACATAGGTAGGAAATAACTGATGAATTTTCATATGAACATCCTCGTTGTTTTTATCAGTCTTGATAGAACCCTATAAAAGCTTTGAAAGAATTAATATATGGTTTTCGAATTTACCTATGGTTTCTTAACCGATGAAGAAAGTATGTACAAACTGAAAAATATTTTCACGTGATAAAAAGGATCGTTACATAGTTTCAAAGAAAAAGAATGGAAAGTCAATCGATTCGAATATTACCTATCATTTTATATCAAAAGTATGCCCTACACAGGCGACCGACTCTTGAACTATTACCTAATGTCTTATTTTCCTGTCAAAACTAAAAATTTCCTGGGTGCTGATTCTAATCTTTCGTCGTACTTTCAAGCGTATATTTTTGTCACATATTATGACATTTCACCACATATTTGTCGTACTTATCTTTTCACTAGGGTTCATTTTGATTTATCTAAAAGTCATTGAATAACTAACGGCATATCGGGTGAAAACGTAAGCCACTCGGCGAAATATATTAGTGTGCTGTGTTTGTATTCGTTTTGTCATGGCAGTAATGAAATCATGACATTTTGAAAGAGGGAAATTTTTTATAACCCAAATTGCTATGTAAAATAAACAAATTTTTAGCGACCCTTATTTTGAGATATTTCTTGGCGTTGCGTTTGTATGACTGACATAATTTAGGCAGCAATTACAATTCAATTGTAAACAACAAAAAAAACCAGCATTGGAAAATGTAAAATTTTTTACCATGGCGCGTTTATTTTTATTAATATTTCACTTTTATTTTGTTTAAAACACAATAATTAATTAGTAAAGCTATTAAGCTTAATTGAAGAATGCTTTCCCACAACAATAACACAGTTTATTCCTGCAGCACAGCACAGCGCACTTCATTTCGGTTATTGAAGACTCCAGAGTCTCGATTACATAAAATATCGTTCACAAAAGAATATTTCACGCTTATTTCACACTACTATTAAGTAAAAATCCTGTTAAATTATTTATTTATCACAATATCGGCGAATTCAAATCCGAATTTCTTTTGAAAATTTTTTTCGCACGATATCCCGCTTCCTTATTATTTATTTATTCAATGCTAAAAGTACGACAAATTAGTCAACTGCTTCCGAGGTTGTCACAAAAGATTTCAATTGTGGTAATTGATATTCTACACCTATTTAGAGCTTTACAAGTGCTTAAATTCGAAATAATATTTTTGAATTTGAAATGTGAATTGCTATTTTCAGTTCATTTCTAGCTACGAAATGCAAAGCTTGCTGAGCAGTAGAAAAGCTCATTTCATTTTGTCGTACTTTTTCATTAAAGTACGACAAAAGATCAGAATCAGCACCCAGATATCCATAATTCGGATTCCGTATAAATCTGTCAAACACAGATTTTTCTCGTATCCACCAAATCTGGTTTTCCCCTAAATCCACAAAATTCGGATTTTTTAAAAATTTCCCACAAACGTATTTGCTTTAAATCCATCAAATATGGAAAAAAGGATTTTAAGCTTAAATCATTTCTATTCGTCTGATGGCATAGGGTGGTGACTGCATCAAGCTAGGGTAAACGTAGTTTCCAATGAGAAGTTTTTCAACCCTGCCCGACGGTCAGTGTATCCCTATTGTGAGAACATCTGCTTGTATTGAAGTGATTTGGCACATTTACGTATTCTTTACAGCTGTAAATTTCGTATATAAATATCCGTTAAAACAGCAATTTTTGTATTCCCAACCGCTTCCATATCAATCTGAGTCATTCACACTTATAGAAATTGACTAAATCCCCCGAATTATGCTAATGAAAACCACCCAATCTCAATATTAACCTATTTATAAAATTTTCATTATGATACTAGGGTAGCCCGGCAGCGATAATGTAGATGCCTAGATGGGTGGGGGTGGCAATACCAAGAAAGGGTTGCCCGATTTGCTCCAATTTTGGACTTGTATTTGCAATTTTTATGAGAAAGCAGTGTACAAAATATGAGGTCTCCAAAAAGCCAAGGTTTTTTATGGCAACATCAAGAAGGGCTAACCCGATTTAATTCATTTTCGTAATTTTATTTCCAATTGCTATGAAAATACCATGTACCAAATTTTAGCTCTCTACGTCGACTTGTTCTCAGACGAAATTTTTGTATGGCAACTCTACGAAGGAGTTGCCCGATTCGGCCCATTTTTGAACTTAAATTTACAAAATTTGAGCTCGACACGTCGACGTATAGTAAAAACAAAAGTTTTGTATGGCAACACCAAGAAGGGGTTACCGATTCCAATTTTTTCTTTCCCTTAAAACCATATTCGGACTATTACGAACATTGAAAAAAAAAATAGCCAAATCGGTCCAGCCGTTCTCAAGTGATGTGATTACCAACGAACACAATTCATTTTTAATTATATAGAAACGAAATTTTTGTATGGCAACACCAAGAAGAGGTTGCCGATGTCAATTTTTCTTTCTCTAAAAACCTTATTAGGACCATTACGAATATTTAAAAAGTAAATTAGCCAAATCAGTTCAGCCGTTCTCAAGTGATACGATTACCAACGAACAGTATTCCATTTTTATTTATATCGAGTTTTTTTCTACATTTTGTGAATGCATTTTGCAGTTGGATATTGCGGGTTCTAGGTACGTACAGCGAAGACGCGGGTGATTGTAGAAATAACCCCATCATTTGATAAAATTTAAATTTTTTTTCGTAAGCCAAGAAGAAGAGAAGGAAGTGTGATTATACTCTTAGTTTTTTTCTTTAATTCTAATAAATAAAAGTCCTTTTTTGGCCTGCCAAAAATTCACCTTTCGGCACAAGTCAGACTTTGGGAGGACAGAATGTAATTGGTACACTGGAAAAACACCCCACTGAGCCAGGCGAAGAAATTTATAACGTATTCGTATAACAGAGGACACTAATATTCCTCATGCTCAGCAGAAAAAATTGACGCTCATAACAGGTCTACTTACTGGGCATTGCCCAGTTCGATACCATCTTAAGAAGAAAATGGTTAAGATCGATAGCGAGTTCTTTCACTTCTACATGGTGAATGATCTAAATTGTCGAATATGCCCTCTTCTTGGCCGCATGATGCTGAAATATCTAGATATGACATTCCCACCAGCGGATGTTACAAGGACGGCCGCCAAGAATATTATACATTTTGTTAAAAACTTTAATTTCGAATGTGCGATTTAGGACACTTAATGATAAGGTCTCAAAGGTTGCAGTGACTAGATGAGAGGCGAAATCTCTCTCTGTAACCCCCATATTAAAAATAATAATAATAATAATAATAAATCATAATTACGAAAGTTGTTTGTTATAAATGTACGGCTACACTTTTTCTTCTCAAAAATATAAATAAAAAAAATTCCTCCCAATCCATATCAAACAAACAAAATATGTATTTATTCTAAAAATAGATATTTCATAAAGATTACAACAAAGCAAGTAGAAGCTGTAATAAAAACAAAAAAAGCATCCGAGGCCGAGGTAATTTAGCAAGTGGGCGACGCACCTCGACCATCTATATAAGCTCATTTCAAGATAATTTAAAAATTTCCTTAAAAAAGTTAGAAATTGACTTTATAGGCCTAATAATTATCAAACATTCGCGCATGTCAACAACCGGAATAACCATTAAGTATAATAAATATGAAACGACGACACCCACCAAACTTCATCAAGGAAGGAATATACTTATGTATGTTTGTATGGAGTATCATCATCACTCATTCTCAAAAATTGTGACGACATTTTTTATTTCATAGATTCAGCAATGGACGACGATGTTGTCCGAATAGAAATAAAATTAAACAAATTACGATTTTTCATTCTGGTGTTGTGCTTGTCTTAAGTGAAAATTGATTTGGGGGCTTCCATTATTCTTCGGGATGTTGTTGGTTTGTTGGTTGGAGCATTTCTGTTGTGTTTACTTGACACAGTTTTCCTCAGCCGAAACTAATGGAACGTCCGTACCGAGAGAAATATTTTCGAAAAGATTTTTGGAGCATGAAATATTTGATGTTGATGGAATAGCCATTAATAACACTTAAGTGTCAATAGAAGTTAAACGGTAAGTTTGTCATTCCGTTTGTAACACCTAGAAATAATGATGGTAGAGCAAAATGAATTAGACACTAATGCATAAAATTAAAAGTTATCACGATAACTGGAGAGCGCGTGTACTTAGATAGCTGAAATTTTGCATATGGCCTTATGAAAAACAAAATTAAATTTGAGAATGGGACAAATCGGGTAACTCCTTCATAGGGATGCCATATAAAGATTTCGTTTTTCGCTACATATTTGGAACGCGTTAACAACAAGAGCTGAAATTTTGCACATAGTGTTTTCATAAAAAATAGTAAATATAATTGCAAAAATGGACCAAATCGTGCAGCCCCTTCTTGGTGTTGCCATATAAAAATTTAGGATTTTTACGTATACTGTAAAAACGATAAGTCCTATACGATTTTAATGTACTGAAAAGTTCTTCAGAATAAGAAATCCTATAAAATTGGCTATAATAATTTTTTCTGTCCGACGAACGATTCTAGAAATATGTATATGCGCAAATCACTTCAAACATCAAACTTGCACAGATGCGGTGACCTTACGAAATGACATACGGCCAGTCATCTAGGGTTTCATAAAAATTGGTCTTAGACCAATTCTAGCTTTTTTACTTGTTAGAGTTAATGTATAAGTGTGAATATACACTTATGCATGTGTGTATATTTGGTGATTTATGTGAATTACATTGTCATATGAATTGTGTAATATTTAAGATTTTTATATAAAAAATATCACTGCCACTGCAAAATGTACTAGGATTAAAAATTTCAAAATTCTTAATATTTTTACGTTCTCCTTTTCCTCTCTAGCATTTTAATTGCCATTATGTGATCTGAGGTTCTGGTGAAAAAGTAACCAGGGCAGGTCTCTACACTCTACCAATAACTCTTCCTGATTACAGAATTTTTTCTTAATCATCTTTTAACTCCGAAACGGTTGATATGCCACCTCCCCCACACACATTGTTTTATTGAGTACTATCACCTTCTGCTCTTTAGACCACCTAGTGAAAACACCCTGCATTTCATGTATTGTAGTTGCAGAAGCAAGACATTCCCCATATCTCAAAACGAGTTCCACGTTGCGCTTGATGGCAATTTGAAAACGAAAGGAAATGTCTTACGAGTTTATTGAAGACCTCACCACACAGTTTCCTTCCTACCACGGGGAAGTATTTTCTGACAATACGCTCTGCCCAAAACAATGACCATTGGATCACTTTACGTACAGAAATTACATATACGCCCAATTTGGGCTAGCATAATGTTACAAGCTTTGTTAACGCTCATATGAAATAAATTAGACAAGGACTTACACCTTACTATCGCTAAAGAAACATGATAAGCAGTAGAAGTAAGCAGTGAAAGATGGTCCAGAAAGGAACTTCATTCAATGGGAGACTGTAGTATAGTCAATAAAAATCCATTTTAAGTGTATGTGGCTGAAAAGTTCACTACAGTTCACCAAGAAGTAGAAGTGTGCCTAAACTAACTCAAGGCTAATTGATCAAAAATCAAATGATTTAGAGAAATCACACCCATAAATCCAAGACACTTCTTGATTGGTCGACCGGTATTGAAACCTCCCCAACCTGGCTTCGTTTTAAAAAAAAATATACCAAATATCAACACAGAAGTTTGCAAGACGGTGAGTATAATATCTAACCATATGGGTCATTCCACAGAAAATCGACAAATGTTCTGAATGGACCATCTCCGATTTTGATAAAATTTTACAGGTGGGTTGGTCTTCTTGTTGATAGTACTTTGCTGAAATATTTTTCGTTTTTGTCCATTTTTGACGGCGATATGGTATTTTGAAATTTGGAAAAAGTGGCAAATTTTGCTTGGAAGCTGTAAATTCAAAACTTTATATCTTAGGATGTATGCATCGTAAGCCCATGAAACAAACTCCATTTGTTTAAGGAAGATTTAAAGCTCCTGAAAAAATTTAGCTAAGGTCCTTTTTCTGAAAATTTGTTTTCAAGGATAATGGATATGTTCGTTATCCTTGAATATCTCAAAATGCGCACTCTCGATTTCTTTTTTTTTTTTTTTATTTAATCCTTGATGGCTTTTGAGGAAACTGTAGAAAGGAGAAAATGGAACTCCTTGAAGTTTGGATGGAGTTATTTTTTAAATATATGTAGTTCAGAAAACTTTAAACAAAAATTGATATTGTATGGTGCGTTATCAAATACTTGTATGCAGCTGGTTTTAAAAATTACAGTGATACAGGAAAATAAAAAGAAAATACACATACTACAACTTTTAGATTGATGTCATATATATACATATGAATATAGTTATATCAGAAACCGCAACTAAAGAACTCATTGTTTACTCAATGTTTACATATGAAAATAATCTTTGAAAGTTCTACCTACCATATAATAATTTAAATCTGTTATAATTTTGCTCAACGCATCCTTTCTACCTGTTTTTCTTTTATCGCATATATCATGGCAACAGTTTCCATTTTACCTGATCGAACCTAATATATCTAGACTATGTATATGTATAACAATATATGATCCTAACGAAATTTTTGGAAAATATTATAAGATCGGTTATATATATATATATATATATATATATATTTTCTACACTGGTCGCCCGGGGTGAAATGGGGATGCAGGTAACCAATGGTATTTACTTGCATTCGAAACAAGTCAATCTGAGTGAGGTAAATGAAGTATATGTGTATATAATTTAAAGGAAAATGTGTTTCAGTTGTGTTGTATCAGTAATTGGTAAGTATAAAAGTGAGATGACTCCGTGTATCTGAAATTATTAGTGCAACGTCGTTTCAATTAGTAATCAAAACATATTTCGCAATTTTAATTTTTTTTAAATTAGTTTTCTGAAATTAGTTTAAGTTTAATTATTCTTATAAATCGTAACTGTATATTATTACCATATATACAATTATAGCATTAAGCATGGAGAATCGTTATAAACTACGGGAGTGTTGTAATCCTTTCTTAAAATCAAGTCATTCCTCTAAACGCCAAAATTTAAGAAATGTTACCAAAGGGATGATAGAGCGTCTACCAAATTTACAGCTGAAATGGAAAATATGCTCGCAGTGCCGATTAGAAGTCTATAAGTTACCCGGTCCTTCACCTTCTGTAGAGATTGAGAATCCCGAGGATATACAAAATATTGCTGATAGTCAGGATGTTGAGTTTTTCGACAGAGACGCTGCTCTCAACTGCTTGCAAGAGTGTCTTCATTACTTACCAGAAATTCAAAGGAGGCGAATGAGTGATAGCACATATGTGGAAAGAGAACTGAAAAGCATTATGGATGCCATATCCACTAAAATTTTTAATGTACCAATCGTCCAAGAAACAAAATCTAGTGGATTTTCGGAAAAATTCGCGAATAAACTGAGAGAAAAGTATATCACAACACAGGATAAAAATATGAAATGCATGATATTGACACTTTTACCGGAAGACTGGACTGCTACAAAAATCATGGAAACATTTCCAGGAACTACGAGCTATATGTTGAGGAAAAGTAAGCAAATATTACAAGAACAAGGAATTTTATCTATACGCCCTCGAAAATCTATAGACATTGATACGAAATTAAGAGAAATGACGACACAATTTTATCTTAATGACGAAATCAGCAGGCTTATGCCTGGAAAAAAGGATTTTGTTTCAATAAAGGTAATAGTCAATTTTTTCAAGGATTCTTTTAACAAAATTTTATTCAGGTTGATGGTGAAAGGAACCATGTGCAAAAAAGGTTACTTTTAGGGAATTTGAAGGAAATACACCTAAGCTTCAAGTCATCGCATCCAGAGAACAAAATCACTTTTTCAAAATTCGCCTCCCTTCGACCGAAAAATTGCATTTTAGCTGGTGCTTCGGGTACTCATTCTGTCTGCGTTTGTACTTCACATCAAAATATAAAGTTAATGACTGAAGCTATCAAACGCAAAACACATAGCCAACAAAATATTACCAATTATAAAAGCTGCATATCCACGATGATCTGCAATCCACCCGACACTAAATGTTTTTTAAATAATTGTCCACAGTGCCCCGGCTTTCTTCCTTTAAAAGAAGGACTAGAAAAGGTTTTCGAAGAGAATTGCGTGGAGACAATTACATACCAACAATGGATATCAACGGACAGATCAAATTTGGAAACAATCACTGAAAATACTGATGACTTCTTAGACGCATTTCAGAAAAGGATGACTGTATTAATTCCACACTCCTTCATTACAGAACGACAAGGCACCTTTCTCAAGGAGATAAAGGATTCCTTAAATCAAAACGAGTTTTTGGTTATTATGGATTTTTCGGAGAATTATTCTTTTGTGATTCAAGATGAAGTTCAGAGTTTTCATTGGACTAATTCACAGGCAACCATACATCCTTTCGGTATATATTTTAAAAACGAAAATTCAAATATTGAGCATACAAATTTGGTCATAATATCGGATTGTCTCAAACATAATACTGTTCTTGTATACCTTTTCCAGCGATACCTAATGAAATATCTTAAAGAGAAATACGGTTTTATAAAAAAAATTACATATTTTTCAGATGGTTCGGCATATCAATACAAAAATAGAAAAAACTTTCTAAATATTACCATGCATGATGCAGATTTTGGATGTCCTTGTACTTGGCACTTTTTTGCAACTGCTCATGGAAAGAGTGTATGTGACGGCCTCGGAGGAACTGTCAAACGTTTAGCCACGAAAGCTAGTCTACAACGTCCCTTCAATCATCAAATAATATCACCTCGTCTGCTTTATGAATGGGCGAGTGAAAATATTTTGTTCCACAGGAAGAATATTACCAGGAAGAAATTAACTTGAATGACAGATTTTCAAGAGCTCATAGAATTCCATCGACACAAAAACTTCATACCGTAATTCCGGTCAACGAGGGAATTGTTTTGATAAAAAAATATTCGTTTTCTTCCGAAGGAACAAAGTACAACTTATTGTCTGGCGCAAAGCTCACAAATACCATTGATGAAGACACATCTGGCTTTATCATCTATATAAGAAGTAGCACCTGGTGGTTGGTCTACATTATTTCCAATGACGAAAAGCACGAAATGTTTAAGGTAACAACACTTCATCCAGCAGGACCTTCTCTTCACTTTCAATTTCCAAATGCACCAGATGTTCAATCAGTTTTAAAATCTTCATTAATATGTCAAATTAATCCTCAAATGAATAATGGTGTTTATATTTTAACAGCCAGTAAAATTAAATATATAGCAGAGTTAATTAAATTAAGGAAATCTTAAATATAGAATGTACATAGGCCTCATATAAATTTTAATTTTACTTATAAATATTTCTAAGATACTTATATACTTATATATATAAAAAAGTTAATTAAACATATTGTATTATTATCAATACGTTTCTTTTAATATTTTTACGGTAGTTGACCATTTCAGGATATAATCCTAGCTACATTATGTAGATATATTATATTAAATCTGAGTACTCAGCACACTTCATTAATTTTCGTTCGAAGTTTTCTGAACTACATATATTTAAAAAATAACTCCATCCAAACTTCAAGGAGTTCCATTTTCTCCTTTCTACAGTTTCCTCAAAAGCCATCAAGGATTAAATTAAAAAAAAATAAAAAAAATCGAGAGTGCGCATTTTGAGATATTCAAGGATAACGAACATATCCATTATCCTTGAAAACAAATTTTCAGAAAAAGGACCTCAGCCAATTTTTTTCAGGAGCCTTAAATCTCCCTTAAACAAATGGAGTTTGTTTCATGGGCTTACGATGCATACATCCTAAGATATAAAGTTTTGAATTTATAGCTTCCAAGCAAAATTCGCCACTTTTTCAAAATTTCAAAATACCATATCGCCGTCAAAAATGGACAAAAACGAAAAATATTTCAGCAAAGTACTACTAACAATAAGACAAACCTACTTATCAAATTTTATCAAAATCGGAGTTGGTCAATGCACAAATTTATACAATATTTGTCGATTTTCTGTGGAATGACCCATATATTACAACAAAGACAAGAAAAGATAGCTCCAATGTAAGTGAATTAGTCTCCGTTTCCCACTGGGAAAAAGCTCGCAGCGTTTCTTTTGCCTATCCCTGGTCATTGCTTTTTTACATAGGCTCCGCAGAGGCAATGCTTGAATGCTGTTCTTAAGAAGCGCTCTAGAAGGTATGCTAAATGAAGGGTGAAGAAGTTTTTGGAAGGTGCCTTTTCAAAAACTTTAATTAGCTTTTTAAATAAGCATCGCAGTGCCTTTTCCTTAATCTCATAACAGGCTTTTAAGATCCCAGAGAACATTAGTAAGGCGCTTGCGCTTGCTTGCAGTGGTATATTAAAGTTTATGAAGTTTATAATAAGCCAATATTCTCCATTTTATTTTCACTAGATTTACCGGAAATTTTATATACTGATTACTACCGAAACCAGTCAGAATGACTGTTCTTTAAAAAAAGTTCTTAGCGGTGTTTCTAGTCTTTATTTACTTATAAAAAATGCTAAATCAGTTGAATAATATTAATTGTAATACATCAATAGATTCATAGAAATTATCAAATCATTAATTTGTCTGTTATTACAGAATAGAATAATAATATATACATAGAATATAAATATTAATTTTATTAGTATTTAATCAGTCACAATTTTTACATACATACATTTTCTCTTTGTACATTTCCCGCATATTGCATATTGCAATATCCTATTTGACACCATTTACGTACAGGAAGGATGCTACTACTTGTGTATCAACTTCTTGTGATTTTTCCGTTGAAGCCTGATATTCAGAAGCAAGTTCTTCAGCTAGACTTTCGTCTAAGTCTTTTCTTGATATGTTTTCACCTGTTGTGTTTTTATACAATATCTAGGAATTTATTCCGGCTAAATCTAGGATATTGAAGAAAACTGAAGTGGCCACCTCCTGGAACCTGATTCAACACTATATTTTCGTGCCATTTGGTCCGTGACATCGACCCCAAAATTAGTTTTGTTATAAAAGGACACAGTTTAGGGTAATTTCTTGTTGTTTTTATCAATTTTGACATGTTTGTGTTTTGTACTTAGTAAAAGTAGTTTCTTATTCGGTCTACTCTTGTAAACTATAAGTATAGATTCATTTGATGCATAAAGCAACGTTGAAAAACGACCCATGCTATCTTTCTTTTGTTTGCAGGTTTTCGGGATTCCATCTTGTTTGAACGTATTGTTCCAACCAACGAAGTATTTTTAGATAGTAATTTTGAAGCAATGGGAATACTCGTAAAGAAATTGTCCGTCGTTACAGTTCCACCTTTTATAATAAATGGTTCTAAAAGTTTCAGAACAACAAATTCACTTAGAGTCTCATCTTTTTCTAAATAAGGAAATCCATTTATTACATATTTAGTTTCAACATCCGACGCCAGCCAAAATTTTATGCCAAATTTGTGAGGTTTGTTCGGCACATATTGGGTGAACCTACATCTGGCCTTTGTTGGGAAGTGCTGCTCATCCATTGTAATATTAGCGCCTGGTTTGAAGCAGTTTTGGTTATTTTCAATAAATTTATCCCAAACTGTTGAAACTAAAGCGAATTTGTCTGTTTGTAATCGTTGAATCCTCTGATGTCTCTTGTTATTCCATAAATAATCAAGTCACAAAGTTTTTCCTTCGTACTCCCCAAGTGCGTATAATATGGCAATAAACGCCTTCAATTTTACTTCGATAAGTATCCATTCTTTCCGCGAAACTCGAGAGGCTTCTAGCTCTGTACAAGTCCTTATATGTTCCAAAATATGATGATCAATAAATAATAAAAATGTGCTTCTTAGTCACCCTTCATAATAATTTTTCTTGTATGTGCTGTTGGCCCGGGTACATCCCTGAAAATATTTCGAACTGGTAATCTTCCACCAATACCTCCTTCTTCATTTTTTTCCAAATAGTTCCTTCTGTAGCAATTTCAGTTTGCTGATCTTGTAATTCACTTTCTTCAGAACTGGAAGGCAATCACATACGTCTTCTTATATGTATATTTGAAATGTTTTCGTATTCACTGTCACTTGACTCATCTCCATTCTCGTTATCAAACATTTAACTATCACTACTCTCGATAATAACATCTTTATTTTGGTTGTCTAATAATTCGCTTTCGCTATCATACGGTTCATTATCTTCACATCCGAACATTCTATAAGTATGCTGGTTATATTTTTCAAATTCGCAGAAATTTCATTCGTTTTGCCATTTTCAGGGTCTGACGATAACTATAAAAATTAGTCGAAACTAATAATAGGATAATATTTGAGCCGTTTTCTTTGAAAGTGGTGCATGTCCATTTTTTTACCACGAAATATTGAAATGTTTTAATTTAAATTCATTTAAAAAAAAATAATTTAAAAATATTTATAGGATCTAACAGTGAACTTTTGTGAGTTTTGAAGTTAAAGATAGCATAAATATATTAACCAGTTATGTTTATTAAAGAATTCTGAAGGAAATAGAAATACTATTCCCAAATGCACTTGCACCACATTCAAACAAAACGGCTCATTTCTCTCTGTATTTAGTTTTCTTACCAAAGAATCTATTTTTGAATATTTCAGTATCTACGTAAATATTTCTTTCTTAATATGCACAATAATCTTTCACAGTCGACGCCAAAAAATTAAATGAATTACTGGAAATGTATTACATATGGACTAATTAATTTACTAATTTCTGTGAATTCACACATAATGATCATAAACATGACCCTTATTCATTGTTATAACGGCGCCAACGTCATTTCATTACATAGAAACATATACCAGTCATTTTGACTGGTCCTGGTATAAGGGTCAATAACAAAAAATATTTTTGTTTCGAATATATATAAAATAATATAAACATCATAAAACTGATTCTTTACTTATAGATAAATGTCATGACATCTTTTGGGAAACAAAATTTTACATTAAGTAGACATTTTAAATTGAAATCGCAAGACCAGTCATTTCAACTGGCCTGGTAAATCTAGTGTTAACCAAAGCTTCACTTCTAACCACTCTGCACTTCACATTCAACATGAGAAATGCATTACTTCCCTAAATAGTGGAATATTGGCAGTTTAGGTTCGTGGACATCTGATAGAGCTCATAAAATAATCTTCTATAGAGCTTCCAAATGATGGCTATAGAAGTCTTGAGTTACTTACTTGCGCCTTTACTTATTTTACTGGATAGGTCAGTAAATATTCTTCTAAAGTATTCGCAAATGATGCCTATGGAAGCGCTTAAATTGTGCTTCTTTCAGAAGCGCTGGTTTTTCGTCCCAATGTGTAAGGATAACAAACTCCCCTTATAAAAATAGTCACTTAGGCACATTGTACTTCTTCATCGTGTATAGAAAACAACATTGTGGGCATCTCGTGTCACACCAATATAAAAATGGAATAAAATAAAAAAACTACCACACAATTCTGCCAACGGTTCATTTTCATACATAGCTCAAGCGCAGATAAAGAGGCTACCAGTTTCAGGACTACCTGGTAACCTCTTTATATGTCTTGTGGTAATGGAGGTGTATTGAAACCGCCTACCCTAAAACTACCTCTAATAAAAAAATCTATTAACAAATTATAGCTACTTATTATCTGAGTGAAAATAAAAAACCAAAAACAAAATTACACGATCGGATTCTAGTACAATTTGTTAGAAGAAATAAAAATATACTAAAAAATGAAAAACCTAGATCGATAGATCGATCGTCTGTTCTTCCGATAACTCGAGAAGCAATTTACATAGAAAGCTGAAATACTGCACACGGAGGTTTTAAAAAAAAAAAATAGATTTAAGTTCGAAAATAGGACAAATCAGACAACTCCTTCGTAGGGTTGCCATACAAAAACTTCGTTTTTCGCCTGAGAGCGCGTAGCCGTAGAAAAGTAAAATATTGTACGCGTCGTTTTCATAAAAATTTGTTAATACAATTTTAAAAATGAACTAAACTGTCTTGGTGTTGCCATACAAAAATTTAGATTTTTTACGTATATGTACTGTGAAAAGGATCAGTCCTAGAAATTTTTTTTTCCTTCAGAAAATAAAGGGAAATTAGATATAAATTAGGGTATCGTAATAATTGGTCTTATACAAATTCTCGCTTTTTTCCTCGTTTTTTTTTTTTAATTTCTAAAATTTACAAGCAACCAATTTGAATTTTGAATTTTATAATTTTCATATTTCAATTTCTAATCATTACTTTAACAGGTCTAATGACCGTAGATTAGAACAACTAACGAAACTTTTCTGCCAATCAAAAATAAGAGTTCAATGCTGTAATACTAATCTAATTTGTAGTCTCTTTTCAATTGCTTGTTGCGATTTAACCCAGATGGCCACATAGAGAAATCCCACACTGGTTGAATGGATGATATTTGACATCCCAGCAAACATTTGGATGAAAAACCGTCAGGACGATATGTGGACGTTAGCAAATATGGTGAAATGATTTCTTCCTTGTCTTGCGTTGATGAAATTATTATTATTTGGAATTTGGAAGAAGGCCTCGTTAGACTCCATGACAGTAATTAATTTGTGAGTTCACTAGTGATTTTAATTCCACCAATTTATATAACAAAAATATATATACTACTTTAAAGAAATGTCTTCTTTATTCCCTTACTACCTACAAATTCCAAAGGATTTATTTGGACGATTCTTGAAGGATTTGTATTGACGATAAGAAAGCGAACCATCTTGAAGAAACAAATGCGTTTCTTATACACGATATAAAAATAACTCGCCCGACGTAGAAGATACGCATGCGTTTCTTCAAGATGTTTTGCCTTCGGGGTAACATTTTCTTCCGTTGGAAGTTAAGAATGCAATACGAATATGATTATATCCACGAGATATTTTATCGTCCAAGTAATAAGAAAGTGAATCTTTTGTGTTTCGCCATGTTTGCTGGGATAGAACTTGTCGTTAGACTCGCTCCCATGGCAGTGTGAGTATATAAGAAAAGTGCAAACAGTGACTTTGAAATTCTCCGACATGTAATATCGAATTTTTGGTTCGCTTAAACATGGCATATCTAAATATGCTTTCTTATGTTCTAACCAAAGATAAAAAAGCGAAACGCTGACTAAGAGAGAATCCGCGTCAGACTCCCACAATAAGTTCTGCAAATCTTCCGAGAAGTCTGAACATGCAAATAAAGAGGCCAGGCTGGAGGTTTTTTTTCTTTCTTCTTTTTTATTTTTGTATATGGCAAGCCGGATAACCTTTAATCTAGATATGAGTAAAAAAAATAACATTCTAAAACTACTATAAGTGGGTTGCTTTTTACCCGTGGAGACGAATTTTATTACAGAATTTTCAATAAAAAGATTTCCCCAGGATCGAATCCATATCATAGCGATGGCAGAATTTTCTTATGCTGCATCTTATCAAATTGGCTAGCCTGTCATTTTACACTACAGCCTGGCCATACGTGTTGCGGTTACTTTTAATGATCTCATTAAGGAGAGCGTTCGTAGGAAACATCAACACCGTTGGAAGGACCTAACAACTTGAATATATGTATTTACACCAACCAAATACTTGACGAATCAAAGAACTACATGGATTTTCTTTTTAGGAGAGAATACAATACAGAGCAGCATAATTAGTCACAGCTTGTTTCAAGTTAATATTTTTAAATATAGATGGCTTTAAGAATCCAAAACTCCTCGAATTTGAATATTTTCAGTGGGGTTTTTCCGACTTTTTAGAAGTAACTTAGTTACCTTAGGTACTACTACAGGTACTACAAAAGTACTTCGGTGTATGCAGAACAGTACTTACATTGAAATGCTTTAATTTATGTACTTGGATCTTTGCTCGCCCTAGGATTAAATATCCTCACAAAAATATGCAACCGGGACGAGACACCATCTTTAGGGAGCACATCAATTTAACCCACATGCATATATAATTTTGTCTAACTTAATTTCATTTGTCTCAACGAAGTGTAAATCAAAAAATGAAAATTTTTGTTTAAAAAATAAACATTTTTACAAACAACTCGCTGTGCAAAGATTAGAAAAACAATAACTGACCACCCACATTGAACATGATTTAGCAAAGTAACTATAAATTTTTAAATAGAAGAAGAAATGAGCGGAGGTTTCTTATGCTTTAAACATAATTAATTTTTTTTTTTTATTCTCATTGGAAATTGAATTTATGAATGTTACGAGAAGAGTTATAAGTTCAATCAAAGACAAATACGTAACAAAAGTGGGTGAAGTTAGCAAAGGCACCCGGCATAAATTTATTATCATAAAAGGAGTTCGAGAAAAAAATACAGGAAATATCTACTAGAAATAAAACAGACAGAACCAAAGTTCTTATTTGTATGAGCTTTCCTTAGATTTTTCCCTATTGCACAATTCCAACAGCGCTATACTTAGACAGCTTAGTTTCATTAATTAATTTTAGACTTTAAAAGGTCAAAATATTCCCCACAGCTGTAAAAACTATTTATTAAAATTAACATACAAATTTTAATCACTCGCCAAATATACAAAAAATTTCTTCAAATGTTCACCTCCAAAAGTCTATTCCTCCCACACACACGTAATAATTTAAAACTTGCTTTAATAAAAGAGAAAAAAAAACAGGCTAAGTTTGACTCACCGATCATCATCTTGGCAGAGAATTGACAAAACGCTGTATCCGCCGCAGAATGCACTTAATCAATTAAATTGAAAATGTTTTTTATTTTTGCTTTAGAAAAGATACACAAAACTTCTTACTAAAAACTTAGTGAAAACTTGGGTGAAGATAATTCTAATATGTAGTATAAAACAATTTAAAATGATCACACAATAATTCACGACGGATGTGACACCTTTAATCAGCAAGCAGGTAAGATACAAAATAATTCGTTTTAATTTAAAAGACTCCAATTGCAAATTGATGGAGCTCTCATTGAGCGGGCGCGATGTAATCAACTCACTCACATTGGAGGAGAATTCATTGTCAGTAGCACTTACTTGCCTCGGGCATTCAAAATTGGTAGAGGAATGCAGAAACTGCTGAGTTTGTTTATTTGCATCATCTGCATATAGGAGAAGAAACAACAACAACACTATCTCAACTTTTCAAAAAGACATCAGCTTATTTTTGTTAATTATATTGGATCATGGGCGTGTGTGGATTGAATTTGAAGAAAACAACAGGCGTGTTCCCTGTCAACATAGTTTTCTCAAGAATGTTTTCATAGAAATCCAAAGTAGTGGCAGATTAGAGACCTCGCACGATTAATGAGTACACAGAAGTGGTGTGCTACATAGAACACACACTGTATACTGAAAAACATTGGAGGAAAAAAAAACGATTTATTCAACAAAAATTGGTACACACATGCCGATAAAAAATCATTCAAAAAGAAAAGAGCTTTAATAGCTAAACGAGTATAGTACCACACCATAACCATACACCCACTCTTCCAGCAGCTATTAGCAAATCTTAAAATGTTGCGCTATGTACATATATACTTTGTCTGCGCATATGATTTATTTTTTATTTTTGAAAGCTCAATCACGTCATGTATTTATTAAACTTATAAGCAATATTACAAGTAGAGAAAAAAATGTCGTCACACATTCGCTGGTTTTTAAAACAAAACAAAAAATACAATTTTTCAAGATCAAAAACTTAACTACGAGAGCTTTGGATAATGGATAAAATCAGCTGAATTCAGAGAAACTTTAAATCATCGAAGACTTCCACCCTTGATTAGATTGGGGAGCTTTCTGGTTTTTGAATACCCTGAATTAAAACATAGTGACAAGATGATGAACTAATTAATGTCAAAATACTTATGCAAGTTTACAACAGAAATGAATTTCGCAAATAATTTTGTACGAAAATTATCTAGTAAGAACAAAAATAAAATGAAAAACAGGTAAGCTTAAAAAATTATTTCTGCAACCCTTTAAATCTTCAATGACAAAAATTATACGTGTAATATTGTTAAACACGTAAACAAATAAAAACAACTAAATTCAATTGATTGAACTATGACACGTTCGGAGCGCAGGCGGAGGAGTGTACTATCATGTATAGGAAACAGTGACATGTATATAAATGAACTGACTGATCTCCTGTTTCATGTGGCACCAGTTTTGATTTCAGAAAGTATGCTTTCACTGTCAATGCTACCAACTGTCGTAAACTGGCGCTATATTTAAATTATTTGGGAATTTACTTATGTATATGCATGTCAGTGTGATTTGCGGAATTTACTACAAAAGTATTTGGGACTATTTGTATTTTTAAATTTAGTTATGAGCCGAAGGAAAAGTTCTTCACACCAGGCTGTTTTGATAGGAAAGTTTTGATTACCAAGTTGCCAGTTCTGGAAATACCGCTGAACTTCAAGCAAATTTATTGTTCCCAATCACTTCAGTGGGGAAGTATGCTCTCACGGGAAGAGACAGGAATATTAAAGTGGTGCCATTTGCTTTCATGCATTTTTGGTTCAACGAGTAGTCCATTTATATACATGTCAGTGACAGGGAATATGAATGTGCAAATCGAGTTTTGATGAAATTTTGCACAAAAGTACAGTGTAAAATGTGAGTATAAAATTGTACCTTAAAAGAGGTGGAAACATGTAAATTTAGTCCCAATTTAGTTTATAAATACTTACATATGCATGTGTCAAGTGTAATTTTAAAACTTTGAAGTGTAATTCATATCTTAACGTTGAAAATACTGAAAACAACATAACGATATGAAATTTTCTACTAATACGATCCTGAATATCTTATTTAAATACACAAAATTTTTAAATATAGACAAACTATGCAAAATTACATATAAAAGAAGTGTAATTTTACTTCAAGTTCGATGGTAATCGTATTCATAGAAATCCGTGAGAAAAAGCGTAGAATTTTTTAAAAAAAACTTGAACACATATGTTACTAGTATATGTATATAGAGCTCCTGAAGAAGGGCCGCACTTGGACCTGAAACGTCGAGCAATGTTTTAATAAATTATATACGTTTCAACAAAACGATCGGTGTATTCCTGAAAATAACCTTTCCAAAAAATCCGTCAAAAATTTAGAGTTCCAGGATTTACGTATTGTGGAACTTCGTGACACATACGGTTGTCTTTCCGACCACTTAATAGATTTATTTTTGCAGAAAGGGAAGCTGCTGCTGGCGTAGGTTTAGTTGGTAGAATCGCCGACAGCGTAGGTGTAGCAGAAAGGGAAACTGCTGCTGGCCTAGGTGTAGATGATGGAATTACTGTTAGCGAAGTTGTGGCAGAAAGAGAAACTGCTGCTAGTGAAGATATAGGATTTGTACAATAATGTCGCAGTCACCACTTGCTCGATTGTACAGGATTAAATAAAAGTATTGGCGAGCTAGCTGGTTTCAAACCCAGCTATACGAAGTCCGATGAACCAGTCTGTGATGGTAACATCGTGATGGCCGACCTTAATATCGACAGCGGGGAGAAAGCATACATAATGGAGGGTAACGAAATGGTTTTCTGTGTTGATCGAAAAGCACATCCAGCAGAACTAGGTAGTTTCGTCGTAGAAACTAAATATATGCAAAATCTTCCCGAGCTGTCGTCGGCGAAAAAATGTGACTATAAACGTATGCTCTGTTCAATTTTTAGATGGAAATATAGTGCCCTGAGTAATGTGTGCACTATATTTTTCCACTCCACCAAAGTACACGAAGGTACGTGTGGGCGAAAGATATACAGCTATGGGTACTGTGCGTACTCTTGCTGCCGTAAGTATTCCTTTTGGGTGTGGAAACGAGCAGGGGTTTCGATGTCAAAGGTTTTGCTAATGAGAAATATGTTACGCATGGCATCAACTTCGACATAGAACACCAGCTTCGTGGTCTTGACAGGAGATTCACACAGCGGTTGCTGGCTTCACAGACCTGTTACGAGGCTCTAAAGTCGCACAAGAAAATAGTTCCACTGGTTATTGCAAAGGCCGGAAAACGACTCTTATTCTCTAGTGATGCGGGTCGTCGGGCAAAAAGTGAAGTGTCATCCTCGTTCGATAGGCATAAAGACCCTTTTGTAGATTTATACTACATGATGCTGGAGCATCAAAATGGGGAGATAGTTCGAGTAATGGCTCCGTTCAAAGTCTATCTCATTGGGAAACAACCATTCGAAGTGATACGAAAGAAGAAAATTGAGACACTACGCTTTGACGCCAGCGGACAAATTTTGCCACTCCAGAAGGAATATCGGAAAAACGGAGGTTAGTATATGCTTTGGTGGCGCTCATGCCGGAGAGCCAAGTGATTCTTCCCGTTGCTGGAATGATTAGCACGGATCATACGACCATTGCAATTTTGCAACTTTTGGAGAATATGGAAGACTTTTACCGGCGTTCGTGTAAAAGAATAGTTGTAGAAATTAGTTACGCATCCGTGATAGGCATAGCTAGAGGCCTCGATTGCGTCTCAGGGACCATTGAGTATGTCAACAAGGCCGATGTTGACTCGTGGTAAGGGCATGGAGAAATAGACTTATATTTATTGAGTAAATTAACGAAAAAACTTGTGAGGATACCTTTAATTATCTTGACTCCACCAATAATCGTATGGAGTTTTATAGAGTACATACACATACGTTTCGTACAAGATAACGTCTCGAAAATCATAAGGTCTATTGTGACATATTACCCTAAGGTCATCTAATAAACGAACATAGCCTTAGATAGAGCAAACAGTTTTATCATCATATTGTCGAATCCGAGAAAGAGATGATTATTATTAGCAGAGAATGAATCGTGAAGTGTATGCTCAGAAATTTTGAATTTGAATATTTTTAATTGTTGTGACCTAAATCAATATTATCCTTACATTACTTGTCTTTTATTATAAAAAACTTAGTTCGCCAGATGTTAATCTCATTAAAAGCTATCTTAGTGTAGTTGTACTCAATCTGTTTCTCTAGTGATGGTAAAATATATAATTTTCTTAATATAAACTATGACATTCCTGAGGGATCCTATTACTAACGATATATTTTTTCAACAGTTATAATTTACAAATTTCCTCATAATAAATTACTTGATTTTTTTTTTATAGTGTAGGTACATGTGGTAGCGACAGGGTAAGCACTGATCACATACGAATCCACATGGGTGCATTCCACTGTTGCAATGCTCAAAGTGCTCAACATGGCTCCACATGGTGACCATCTTTTTGCGATTAAGCTAAATATTCAGTGATGGTCAGGGGTTAAGCTAAAGGTAAACAAAGTTCTCTCGGAATAGTTTCAGTGCTACGAACTATGGTATGATATCTCGAAGCTGGACTGATTCAACGCTGATGAGTTTGGCTTCTCGTACAAGAACACAATTTGTACAATGAAATGTGAGACCGAATGGAAAATTGGATAAAGTGCTTAAATGGTAAAATTGACAAGCTGTTTAAACTCGTGGATGTATTGAGCATAAATTCAAACACACTCCTTGAAAAGTCTCATAACCTATCTTTAAAGGTTCAAAATTTGTCTGATTCTCTGGTTGATATTCATGCAGTATGTGCTAAAGACTCACCATCTGCGTCTCAGCATTGCAACAACACGTTACTTATCCTAGTAATCGAAGACTTTCGGCGTAATTTAAGGCGTGTTGAAACCGATATCGGGTCTTGGTCATCTGCTGGTTCCGGAAAACTCAAGATTAATCAGGTCCATGTCAAGAAATTGACTCCAGTGGATAAGGAACTGTGTAACTCTCAACCATCACCTCTTGTGCAGCAACGAGTAGACTCTAACCCTCCGGTACCTAAAGCACATAGTCGTAAAGCAGCTACAAAGCAGAGGAACTGCCGTAGACGCCACCATATTCCCAATGAGGCGATTCTTTCAATTCAGGACTCTGCTCAATCTACAGCAAGCGGTGATCCAGTTCTCGTTACATCTGTTTCTGTAGCTGAAAAGCTGAAATTAGGGAGCGTTCCACAGTATTGAATGATACTGCATCTGTGTCCTCTTTAGGAAATGGCATTTGTGCCCTTTGAGAACGGTGCCAAGACCTGCGAGTGTTTTTGTCACCCATTTCTCTCCAGAAACAATGTGTGAGGACATATTGAAGTATTTGAAGTTCAATAATATCACAACAGATGGTATTTTTTGTCAAAAAATTAGTAAATTCTCTAAACCTGTTGCATCATTTGATGTAACTGTGCCGTAGATGAGCAGGATAAGTTATTGGATCCCACATTTTGGGCCCTCTGGCGCTTTTACTAAATTGTTCGTACCTTCTGGGCGCCAACATAAAAATACAGCTAAAATAAGCAGCGATATTCCAAAAAACTCAAATCGCTTTCCCTTTACGTATGGGGGATTCGAACTAAAACTACAGAAATCTTCAGATCCTCTCTTGCTATTTGTTTCGAAACATGGCTCCATCATGGATTTCGCAATGCTGAAATCTTTGACAATTCGCATCAAATTTTTAGAAGAGATAGCTATACTGTTTCTGAAGCTCGTGACGGTGTCGTACTAATCACCTGTAAAAACCACTTAAATTGCAGTCAAGTTGAGCTTCTCAGTTTCTCCAACACTCTCGATATTGTACTTATAGTTCTTAAGCTGTCTCTCTTAAAATATGACTTATACATACTTTGTTGTAATATTCCTCCAGACTCCATAAATATCGTTGACGACAAAGGTCAGAATACTTACGACCGACTCATTTCAACATTTAATTGTATCCATAGTAAGATGGAACCTCTTGACGAATTATTACTTATTGGTGATTTTAACTTATCCAATATTCAATGGGTACTAAATGAAGAGGACGATGATTATCTTCAGCTTAATAACTTGACAACAAGGGAATAACTCTTTCTGGACACAATTTCGTCTCCTGGTCTCAGCCAAATCAGTAATGTTATGAATGACATGGGTAGGCGGTTAGACCTGTGGGTAACTTATTAGCTGAACCTAGCCCAGTTATAATGTCTACTCTTGACAAATACCACCCCCTCTAACCGAAAATCTCACATATTGTGCCGAAACGCTTTACTTTGTTAATTCCAATACATTTCTATCTTGCAATAGTGTTGTGAAGACGTTTCTAAGTTTTACATAATTCTTTTTAATTTATTCTCTTCACATGTTCTCCGTGAGCGTCAGCGGTTCTCTAAAACATCTCCGCCATGGTTCAATAATGAACTGAAACATATTAGAAATAGAAAGAATAAACTATGAAAAAGTTATATGAGGGAGAAAGACATTATAAGTCACAACATTTTCCTCACATCCTATGATGAGTATATTCAAAGCATGCGTACGAAATTATTTAGTGACCGACGCATCTTTTTTTAGTTTATTAATATGAATAAAAAACGGACAACTACCCCAATACCATGAGGTACAAGGACTCTGCTAGTGACGATTCGTCTGAAATTTGCGATATGTTTGCATCTTTTTTTGACAATGCCTTTGCGTTATCAAATTTTCAACCAGAAAATAGCAACTTAAATCATATGAACGACTCTAATAACGTGTCATTCACTATCCTTTCAATTTCAGAAGAGGATATACTCGATTATATTAATGGGCTCCCAAGTGACTTCACAACTGGTCCTGATGGGTACAAATACAATTTTTCCAGCATATAATATAAAAATATTTCAAAACTAAATCAAAACTACTTACCAGTCATTAATAATTCTTTTATTAGAAGTTTTAAAGCTGGAAATAACAAACGAAAGACACGTAGCGACATCTCCTTTCTAAGACGTCAACGATTCTGGGCACATCTATTTATAAATAATGAATGATTTCAGTATCATTTGTAGCGAATAAATTATTTGGGCCAGATTGTGGTTATGCTCTTCTCGTTATTGTTTTTACGTTAGGTTGTCATACAATAACTAAAATTTTTTATATATATTGCGAAAACAGGCAGTCCCACCCACATATTTTTAATCCACTGAAAAATTCTTCAGTACGCCAAGACCTATTATATTATATATTAACGAGATAATTTGCTCAGAAGGTTGACATATGCATATGCAGCAATTCCGTATGAAAACTATCAAAATTGTCATTTTTCAGACCTGACCCCTCCGGATTCCATGAAACTTCCAGAATTAATTAAGTATTAAAAAATACTCGACCTATATTTTTTTTTTTTAGCCTGACGACCTCAGCTCTTGGATATAGGGTGACTCAAAATTTATGGTTTTTACTGTGGTCATGTTTATTAATTTGCTGATTCCTTAGGACCGGGTAAGTCGATTCTTTCGTTCGCTATGTTAAATTATTGGTATTAAAAATGGCTTTCAAAAAAAAAAATTATTAATTTTGGATTCTTGACTAAAAAACAAAAAAATGTTAATTTTGAAATGCTCTAACATTAATACACATCATACCAAAAATTTGCTGATGTTCAGCTCTTAGTTTAGGAACTACAATTATTTTTTTATTAGCGTCTCTCCAAAATTTCGTATAAAAATTTTAGAATTATCTCCAAAAAAATGAGTTCTTTATTGTTTTTAGATATCTTAATGAAATATGGGTTTAATTAATATTATAATAATAGTTCTGTTTTATCATTTCATAAATTTCATAATTTCATTTTCATTACAAAATGAATATCCTTTAACATCAACGCTATTCTTGAAATCCTGAGCCACGAAAGAATAATTTTCGGAAAATTCTCAGATCATATTACACTCGTTTCTCTTTAAGTTAACCTTGGAATGCTTTAAACATTTTGATATTTCTTCAGCAATAAGATGATGTGGAATTAATTTGCAAACTTTCTCGGAAGAGACATAATGAATTGGGTCTCCATTTTTATAATAATAAGAAAAGAAAATTTACGGAATTCCGTCAAGTGTTTTTTATTTTACTTTTCAAAAAGTATATTTTCCAATACTTAGCAAAACAAAAATTGAAAAAAGTGTAGAACAAGGGATAGTAATGCATTTTCCCACTTTCTCATATAAAAAATGTTATATACGGTAACAGTCATACACGTATAGATGAGGCTCACTGCAGTTCACTGAATGTGTCCCTTCCCTCTGTCATGAGGCTCAGTTATTTATATTGAATGGGAACACAATGAAAGTATATATGAACTATGAGCGAATTACGGTACGGACAGAAAACTGTTGAGAGATTCTTTAGGAGCGGCGAGAGAAAAGCTTCAAGCTCTGATTCGCTCAGTTCATACTTTCGTAACATTTGCAGCTGGTCAGATAATTCATTTATAAAAGTTGGCCACACAAGCTTTAAAAAGGATGTCCGGGCTTGGAATGGAAGATTTCATATCTACTTGTACGTTGTCGCTGGATAGAGTATGGATAGAGTATACACGTACCTGTTAAGCAATATACCCATTATTAATATGTATGCAAACTGTTCATCTCCACTTTAATTATTATTTGCCATATGTAAGTCTTTAATAAGCAGTAGCCCAGAATTATATCATTTCTAAATAAACAATTTTGACCTCATTTAATTTATATCTCATCATACCAATAATGGCGGCGGGGAAGTACCTACATACTGACATGAAAATAATCAAAATAACTTTTAATATTATGTGTGGTGTCCAATCCATTTTTCTCTACCAGCATTATTTTCATGCGTTAGAAACTGAATGGCAAACAATAGCCCGTTGAGATTTCCCGTAACCAAATTTACTGCACAATATTTTAAGTTACGAATAAAATTGCAATTAAGCTATCGGTCAGTACATAACAGTTACTGCAACAATTCAATAATGTGAACCATGTGAGTTCCTCCAATAGTTTTTATGCGAAAATGTTCTGTAACTTCAGTAACATGATGTAGTTGATGTTCCTAACCCTATTTTTGCAGAATGATGCAAAATTTAGCACCCAATGAGATTGTACTAATCAGCACAATTTCTACTTTTAATGAACTCTTTAGTTTCAAATTCTTGTTGTTTTTCCACATAATGATCTTATCTAATTAAGATCTACAAAAAATACTGCTTAATGAGATCAAATAATTTTTTTATCTCAGTTATTCATTTATGACCGTTAATATTACAACCATGATAAAATAGGAAAAAATCCTACTAAACCTCGGAATCAATTATGTATTTGAAAAATAGGAAAAAATCGTGAAAGCTATAGAGTTACGTCAAGATATTCTGAATTTTTAGCGAAGACTTTAACCAAAAACAGTGTACAAAAAACTTTGAAGATGTCACTGCATACGGGGCATGAACTGACTATCCTATCTCCTTCAATATCTGGATATTACTTATTTGTGCTATAGGCCTATTGCAAAATTATCTTGCATGCCGCAATTATTCGAATCTATCATTTACTCTCAACTATAAATTTCCTGTAAGAATTTGCTCTCGTCAAACCAACATAGGTTTATTTCGGGCATGTCTACAACCAAAAACTTTTTTTAATTTGTCTCGGATACCATTCGCGGGTTTTCAAAAGGCACTCAAACAGATTGTATTTATACTGATTTAGTAAGGCCTTCGACAAGTTACCTCATTCCGTGATACTCTTTAAAATGGAAAATAATGTTTCTCCCAATATTTCTAAAATGGACGGAGTCTTATTTAGATAACAGAACATACCAAATTTTATTCCGCCATTCCATCTCTATAGTCTTGAACGCTTCATCTGGCGTGTACCTCAAGGGAGTTACTTGGGCCCGTTGCTCTTTATTCTGTCTATTGACGACTTTGCCTCTGTAGTGAGGTACTGTAAGGTCTTGATTTATGCTGACGATGTTAAGCTTTTCGCTCAGATTAAATCTGCTAACGATTCTGAACAGCTACAGGGTGACCTTCAAAAATTTTACAATTGGTGCAAGAGCAATAATTTGGTACTCAATATCGACAACTGTGAGGTAATGACTTTCCATAGGAATCACACACCAATCACTTATGATTATGAGATCTCGGATTCCTCGATTCGCCGTGTGGATTCTGTCTGTGACTTGGGTGTCAAATGTGATCACAGATTGAATTTTGTCTCCCATTAAACATAAATGGTATCAAAGTGTAATTCTATGCTGGACTTTATAAAACGTTGATCCCGAGAGTTTTGGAATCCTACCATAACTTGCGTTTATACACTTGCTTTATGGGACCAGTTCTTTAATACGCTAGCCAGGTCTGGTCTCCATTTTACGGTACACACATCGACTGTATCGAGTCTGTTCAGCGGAACTTCCAACGATTTGCTCTCAGGCATCTACCCTGGAATAATTCTTCCACCCTATGACGACTTGACGAATGTCTCGAGTTGGGCGACTAATAATGGTTTACAACTGAATCCCCAAAAATTCCAATGCATTCCATTTTATCGACGACCGATTGAAGTCTCTGATTTAGCGCCTATATTTCTGGATAACCAAGTACTAGAATTTACTGATCGTGTGCGAAATCTAGGGGTTTTTCTCAACTCCCGGATGAAACGTTGTGATCAGATTAGCCATATTTTGGGAAAACTTTATGGTTGTCTTCGGCGGTTGCGGTTGTTTTCTGCAATTTTACCTTTTAGCATTCGTTCAATGCTAATTAAGTCCCTGTTTCTACACTACTTTACAGCAAGCTGTGTAATATTCCCGCATTTGGATTCTGTATGCTCGATGAAATTAACTGTTGCATTCAATGACTGTACGAGGTTTGTGTATGGCTTAAGAAGATTTGATCATGTTTCAGCGCATGGTAGCCATCTGCTTGGTTGTTCTTGATGGCATATTTAAGGCGTAGGCTCTTGCATCCCTTCACAAAATTATACACTCCAAAAAGCCTCGGTACCTTTTTAACCAGCTTGAATCTCTAAACGCTGGCAGACATTACAACTTATTGATACCTAGGTTTCAACATTCCATAATGGAGGACTCTTACTTTGTTCGAATTATGCGTGCCTGGAATAATTTAGCGACTGATGCTCAGCGTGTGGGCTCGGCTGATAGGTTCTGGAAGTTGATGGCGCAGAGTTACACTGCCTCCACTTAAAAATGCTTCCGTTTTGAAGGGTGTGGTCCTGGCAATGATCTAGTATTATATATAGTTTCTGTAACTTTAGTTTGCTGTTTGTTAATATTATATCTCCTTGTGTGTTATATAAATCTTTATTTTTATTTTTTACTTATGTCTTATTTTATATTTCACATATACATTTTCCATTTTATTTAAAGTGTTTAGTTTAAGTTTTTAGTAAGCTAGTTAGTCCAACGTTCTTTGTACTAAAAAGATGTGTAATCTTATTGTACGTTAAGCCTGTAATAAATTTGAATTTGAATTTAATCGCTTGAAGCTTTTAAATATGCACTCGCTTGAGAAACGTCGCATGATTGCCGATGTAACTTTTGTGCATCAACTCCTAAACTATTACTTAACAAAATCTCTTTCCATGATAGTAGTCACAATTTGAGAAGGCTACCTGTATTGCATGTTAACTCCTCAAGGCATAACTTTAGCATGTATGAACCTATTAATTGCATGTGCATTACTGTTAACTCCTCAAGGCATAACTTTAGCATGTATGAACCTATTAATTGCATGTGCATTACTGTTAATATAATAATAATGAACAATTTGCTGTTGACGTTTCTGAGCATGTTTTAAAAAAACGTCTATATAATATTTAATCATTTTTTATTCTATTTAATGTTCTTTCAATATTTTTGTTCTATGTAAATATGCATGTAATTTTATCCGGTGTTTGATTTATGTTTAGTTTAACATACTAATACTAACAGCGACAAAATGATGAAACGCATGTATTGTTGACCGTTTATTTATTAAACGTGTCCATGCAGCTAGCTTGTGTTAAACTGGCTCTGTAGTAAAAAAAAAAAAAAAAAATTAACCGCTACATTATCATGGTTATGGAATCGAAACTAGATGCCACAATGCAAGAGAACACGTCTGCCTACGTTTGGAAAACCGTTGGAGGCAAAGTGTATTGTGCTAAGAGCACACTATGTCGAAAAATATAATTTTGGATAAAATAAAAACTTTCATTTCAAAGTCACTGACTTACCAAATACATCGAGTAGAGCCATGATACAAAGATTAACAAGGTATGGCCGAATTATCTGTCAATTGATTGCTTGCCTCATTTGGCGCAAATTGTCGCAAATTTGTTCGTCTCAATTTCAATCGTCCTTATCAAAGTGAAAAAAAATTTCTATTTGTAAAGTTCTTTGCTTTCCCACTAGCACATAATTACTATTCCCGAAGTGATTTAAACGAAGAAACTAATGTTTTGTTAAATATTTTAATATATTCAACACGTATTTCAGTCAATAAAATATGAAAAACTCAAAACAAATTCGCTGGAAATGACATTGTCACCTCATGACGTAGAAACACAAAAAATTCTTCTCGAATCGGCCATTCCTTGTTATCCTTGTAACATGGAGTGGAGCATTGTTTAAAAATTAATATGGTAGCCGGAAAATCGTTCTGAGTTTTGAAAATTTTACTCAGTCCTGTGGTATTTATGGAACCTACACCAAAGTAATGAATGACCTCAAATACCTCGAATTAATAAGATTTCAGCTTGCTAAATTTGTATGCCTATATTAGTTGTTTTGAATGTTTTCTACAAATGTCATTCCACGGAAAATTAAATAAGAAATTATAACAACGAACTTGGTTTTATTTTTCGCAAATACCGTAAGGCTTTCTTAAAACAATAAAACTTATTTCATGGAGATATGAATTTAAGAAGTTCCCTGCACCAAGTGAAATTTGCCATTTCTTAAAAATTCAAATACCGTTATCTCCATCAAAAATTTGTCACAATAGAAAATAATCCACACAAATGTTTTTCTACTAAAGGACAACCTTTTTGAGAAATTTTATCAAAATCTGAGATAGCCGGTTCAGAACCTTGGTCGATTTTCCGTGGAATGACCCAAAGATCCTTTCGGCTGAACACTTTACTTTACTTTTAAAAAAAATACTCTCAGAAAAATATTCGAAATTTCTACCTATCAAGGATAAATTGAAAAATAGAATAGAATAGTGGAGATCCCTAGACTCCGGCTATACAGCTACAACTGATGGAAATGGCAGATAGTTTTTTCTAGACTGTGGCCAATCCATGGATTGCTTACGATTATATTGCAATGTAAAATTCCATATATGTAATTTTAGAAGCAGAGAGACTTTCTACCTGTTTTGCTCCCCTTTCATGGCTGAAAACTTAATGCAATCAAATTAATTTTTATTGACATTGACATATTCGTAAGTTTGTCTGATTATTACTGGACCCCTCGTGGTGGTTTTTTGAATATATATGAAACAGGGCACATTAATATGGTGAAATTTGGCAAAGTGGTTATAAATCTTTGAGAGAAGAAAACTGAAGATCCAAAGGTTAACGTTGAAGTTTTCTTAAATGAACGAACATTGGAAATATGAAATGGCATCTATGGTAGTTCGAATGTTGTTTTTCCGATGTTTAACGTTTGAGGATTATTTGCATACATTTCAAATTTCATAAAAATGCGGTCCAATGCTGTCACCACACCAAACAGTCGATTTGGGTGTGGATACATTGGTTCGTTATGAATCTCATAAGGATTTCCCGATTGTTCACATACATTTTCACTCATTGGTTGTAATGGGTTGGACGAGGATATTGATACTCTCTAGTTCTGCGACCTGCAACCTATCCAGTCTCTTCGAATGTTTACACTATTCCATAGATTCTTGACTAACTAGGGGTATTGTATTGCACGAAATAGTCACGAATTTTACCGATAAAATATTTAGAGAGCGGGTATTGCGACTTTGATCAGTTGTAAACGACTAAAATTACAACAGTTTACACTTGACAATGATAATGTCAATTAACATCTACGCCATCTGTTGAATCACTTTATAAACAAAGTTATGTTGAAAGAGATGTTACTAAAAACTTGTCCGGAATGTGTAAGTATAACTGGGTTTCTCAATTCCTCCAATGATCGTGTCGTGGTGTGGTGGTGTCATATTTAAATCTGTTTTGGATGGTTGATGACGTGGATGAGAGGGATTGATTGGTCTAAAAAAAACTGGCTGGATTAACACAGGCGTAGAAATAAATAAATAAAAATGTCATTTGACAAGCTCTTGAACGATTTTGCTTACTTTACGATAAATGGATGAATCAAAACAGCAAGTGTCGAAAATTTCATAACAATTTATATTTCATGCAGAGCATATCCGTTTGCGAAATCTGGCAAGAAAAATTACGCCAAGTGTTCCACGCAGGTTTTTTTCATATAGATTTGGTATAGGAAGATTTTTTCACATAACAATGAGTATAATCTATGCTTTCACTGCTAATGAGCTGAGCTGTTTTTATGGACAACAATAAAATTTTATGAACTCATAAAGTGCTTTTTTTTATTTTACTTTGAACTTTTATGACATTCTTAATAAATAAAGTAATAAAAAGTTACATAAATGTGTAACTACATGGAAGTACATATATACTTACATCCCGGCAATATTCCTTTTTCTCTAACCGTACATCGATAAGGTTGTCTAGCACCCGGATCGATTTTTCCATACATTGATCGATCCATTTCTTATAAGATTGAAAACTGATTCTTCGTAGATATATCAGCAGAATACACTCACATAAACATATATGTAAATTGTCGGCTAAGCCCGGTGTGTTTAATACCTACACAAAATCCACAACAACACTTTTTTCTGTACTTTTTATCTTTGTATTAAAGAACACAATTTACTTTTTAATTTTCTAATTATTATCGTACACACACCCTTCTATTTTAAATCACAAAATTATAAGAAGAGACGTTTGGTCGCATTCAAGATTCTATTTTTGCGCCAAATGAGATTTAATTCAAAACAAAAATCACCGCGGAAAATAGACAATTTCTTCGCGGATTATTCACGTTTCACCCCGAACCAACACAAATTTGGTCTGTTCCGCGTTTTCCGGTGAACTTGTGTAAATTATGAATATGAACGCCACCGGTCCCACCTACGAATCAAATGTCTTCTAAGACTGAGACTTTCAGTTTAGCCGCTCAAAGGGATAGATAAAAAATAGATAGAAAAATACTTGTGTGTCTTAAAGACGACGCGACTGAATGAATGTTGACCCGTAAAAAAAAATCTCAAATGTGTGGTGACGTTTTTCACGATTTCTATTTTTTTTTTTTAACTTAGCTGTTTTCTTGGATTTTTTTCATCTAAAGAAAATTTATAAATAGCAAAATACCATGAAGAGTTGCCATTTAATTTTGTTAATAAATAAACAAAAATGTTGAGCTGAAAATATTTGTCAATTTGTCCAGATACTGTCTGGCGGTATTTCTGCATTCTGAGGGAAAAATGCTCTCTCAGATTTTTGAAAATTTTCTATGTATGGAACAAAAAAAATTGGACAAAAATAAAAAATTGCTGATCCAAATTTCAGCGATATATTTTTGATTTCATTACAGACATTGGATACAATTAAAATTTAAATAAAACACGTTGAAAATAGAGACCCAAAAATTTCTGGTTGGTTTGGGTATCGGGGTCATAATGGCATGGCATCGCCTCTAGGCCCGAAGTGCCTGCCAAAATTCCTGATTTATTTACAAAGCAATCTTCAACCTACTACCACTACCTTAGACTCTCCATAAAAATTAAAAATATGAAAAACTAAGGAAAGTTTATGAAGCAAATTGCTCTTACTAACTCCTAGAAGAAAACTTTGACGGTAAAGGATAATCTCACTCTACATCTAGTTACACCATAGCCTTCCAGATTTATTGATTCGAATACGATAGGTGAAATTTGTTGTTGAACAACTTTACTCAGCAAATTGACTATAAAGTGACCACCTTTCTATGCCCCAAATATCGGAAACTATAGGCAATGCACGCAAGGCCGATGTTCACATTAGGGTTGTTGTCGTCGGCACCAAGACTCATCAAATTCATTCAACCAGAACCTCACCAAATTCAACTGTTCATGGGGGCAAGAATAGATTGGCTGACTGAGAGGAAGATACAAATCACGTAGGGATCTAAAATTGTGTACTTAAAAAAAAAAACAAGTAAAAAAGCTGGAATTGGTCTAAGACCAATTCTTATGATACTCTAGTTAGATGAATGCCCGTATATAATTTCGTTTGGTCAACCATCTGTGCAATTTTCATTTTTGAGTTGTTTTTCGCATATATTTCTAACCAATTCTATAGGATTTCATATTCTGAAGAACTTTTCAGTACAATAAAAACGTCTAGGACTGATCGTTTGACGTTTTTACAGTATACGTAAAAAACTTAAATTTTTATATGGCAATACCGAGGGGTAGCCTGATTTAATCCATGTTCGAAGCTTTACTTACTATTACTATGAAAACACAGTGTACAATATTTCAACTCTCTACGTCGACACGTTCTTGGGCAGTGTTCAAAAATATGATGAAAAACGAAATTTTTGTACGGCAACCCTACGAAGAAGTTGACTGATTCGACCAATTTTCGAACCTAAATTTACTTCTTTTGTAAAAAAAAGACCGTGTGCAAAATTTCAGACCTCTAAGTGAACGCGTTTTCGAGTTATCGTGCGGACGGACGGATGGACGGACGGACATGCAGAAATCAAAATATCTTTTAATATTATGCGCGGGTTCCAATCCACTTAGCTCTACCATCATTATTTCTATGTGTTACAAACGGAATGACAAACTTAGTATACCCTATGATTTCATCTAGAGTATAACAAGTTAAACAGCTAGATCAATTTTTATGATGCCATAGATGAGTAACCGTACATATGTATGTCAGTTCGTATGGTCACCCATCAGTGCAAGTTTGGTTTTTGAAGTAGTTCCGAGATATTTCTATAACGGTTCGTCAGATAGAAAAAATGGTTTTTACCAATTTTATAGTATTTTACATTCAGAAGAACTTTTCAGTACAATAAAATAGTATAGGACTTATCGTTTTTACAATATACGTAAAAATGATAAATTTTTATATGGCAGCACCAAGGGGTTGCCGATTTATTAAGTTTTTGAAATCATATTTATTATTTTTATAAAAACACTATGTACAAAATTTCAGCTTTGTACATTGACGCGTTCTCTCCAAATATGTATGTAGTGAAAAACGAAATTTTTGTATGGTAACCCTACGAATGAGTTACCCGATTTGTCCCATTTTCGAACTTAATTTACTTTATTTTTTAAGCCCATGTGCAAAATGTCTGCTCTCTAAGTACAAGCGTTCTCGAGCTATTGTGAAGACGGACGGACAGACGGACTTACAAAAATTAACTTTTAATATTATGAGTGGTTGTCCCGTCAAGTTCGTAGATGGATTAAATCGATCAACTCCTCCATAAAGCTGCCATACAAAACTTTCGAAAGCTATAGAGATGACAAACTTTGTTACACAGAATTCTCGTAATAATTTAGGTTTAAGTTCGTAAATTTATGCAATCAGGCAATGTGTGGCGGCACTTTCGTACACGGTGCTCTTGTAATAATTACAGATCTCAATTCAAAAATTACCGAAATCCGTTAATTCCTACGTAGGATTGCCAAACAAAAATTGTCACCTTTGGTGGTAAAACTGATAGTCCAAAACGTTTTTAATATAATCTAAAAAGTTGCTCCGAATGTAAACCCTATGAAATTAGTTATAAACAGTTTTGTTTTCTGGCGAACTGCTCTAGAAAGAATAGAAAGAAATGCGAGTAACTATTTCACTAATTGCATTATGAATTTTCAAAACAAAAACAGAGGGGTGGCAATATTTACGAGCATTCAATTGGGACCCAGGCTATCGCCAAAATTGGTATTTCTTTAAGACCAGTTATAGTTCCTAGTTTTATTCAGAGCTTAAGTGCCTAATTACCCCCCCCCCCCCTTCCCCCCTACTAATCCACAGACAATACTAAAAGATAAAGAACTACATCAGCCGCGTTCTTTATTTACTAACCTGAAAAAAATTTATATCAGGAAACAAGTGGATGAATGCCCGTATGCAATTTTGTATGGTCACCCGAGCAAGTTTCATTTTTGAAGTGGTTTTTCGCATATATTTCTAGAGCGGTTCGTCGCACAGTAAAAATGATTCTAACCAATTTTATAGGATTTCATATTCTGAAGAACTTTTCAATACAACAAAAACGTCTAGGACTTATCGTTTTTATAGTATACGTAAAAAACCTAAATTATTATATGGACACAAAAAACGGGTTGCCCGATTTAGTCCATTTTCAAGCTTTCTTTACTATTACTATGAAAACATCGTGTACAAAATTTAAGCTTTCTACGTCAGCGCGTTCTCAGGCTGTTTTCAAATATATATTGAAAAACGAAATTTTTGTATGGCAACCCTACGCAGGAGTTACCCGATTGGTCCCATTTTCGAACGTACTTTTACTTTTTTTAAAGCCCATGTGCAAAATTTCAGCTTTCTCGACTTATCGTGAGGACGGACGGACAGCCGGACGGATGGACAGACAGACGAACATGCAAAAATCAAAATAACTTTTAATACATATTATGAGTGCGTGTCCAAGCCATTTTTCTCTAGTAGCATTATTTCTAGGTGTTACAAACGAAATGACAAACTTAGTATACCCTTTAGATTTCATCTATGGTATAAAAAGCAGGTCAAGTTCGTAGATGGGTTAAATCGATCAACTCCTCCATAAAGCTGCCATACAAAGCTTTCAAAAGCTATAGAAATGAGAATCTTTGTTACACAGAATTCTCGTAATAATTTTAGGTTCAAGTTGGTAAATTTATGAAATCTGGCAATATTTGGCGGCACTTTCGTACACGGTGTTCTTGTAATAATTATAGTTCAAAAATCACCAAAATCCGGTAATTCTTACGTAGGATGTCCAAACAAAAAATTGTCACCTTTAGTGGTAAAACTGACAGTCCAAAAACGTTTTTAATATAATCTAAAAAGGTTGCTTCGAATGTCAAACCCCATGAAATTTGTTATAAAGAAAGAAATGCGAGCAATAACTTTACTAATTGCATTATGTGTTTTCAAAACAGAGGGGTGGCAATATTTACGGGCATTCACCATTCTTTTAGACCAGTTATAATTGCTGAGTGTTTTATTCAAAGCTTAAGTGCCGCATTACTTCCCCCCCCCCCCCCCCTAATCCACAGAGAATATTAAAAGATAAGAACTACATTAGCCGCGTACTTTACTTACTAACCTGAAAAAAATTATATCAGCAAACAAGTAAAACAGCTAGAATTGGTCTAAGACCAATTCTTATGATAATCAAGGGTGCACAAATTGCGGCCCATTGACCTGTCTTTTGTGGCCCGGCATGCAATTAATTTTTATTACTTTATCAGAATATTTAATAAAAAATATTTCTAAGGACTATTAATGACTATTCATTATTGATTTTCTTTTTTTTTTTTAATTTTTCCAATACAGAAATTTTTCGTCTTGCTATTTTTATTAATTTTTTTGCGATTTTTTCCGTAAATTATGAAGAAATCTTTCTGCAAGGTCAATCAATTACTATTCGCTATATTGTCGAAAAAAATTTGGAGTGTGCCATGCAAAATATAGTTCCCATAGTAACGCTTAATTTTTTTTTTTTTTGGTTTATATTCTAATATTTATTTAATATGCCGAATTCACAATGCAGAGTGGAGCAGAGTGAGCTTTGAGTCCAGAACCGTGTTCACAATGCAGGCAACAGATTGAATTTCGAACTTTGAAATTAACATACCAAAACGCCATAACAACGGCAAATCAAAAAACAAGCAAACAACTATCGCTTTCAAAACAATAAATTCGAAAAAGGAGAGTCCTCTCCTGCTTCGCAATTAGCAAAAAATTTTACCATTTTTTTGGATTTTAAAATCATGAAGTTTGCAAAAAATATCTCTTGTATTTTATTAGTAATCATAAAAAATATTAAATCAGGAAATAATATTAAAACATGTTAGTTATGATAAAAAGAAAGTATTGGGAAAAATCCAGTTTGCAAGCTTTCGGAAATGGCAAGCGAGAAAATAGAATAGAGCCAATCTACTCCACTCTGCATTGTGAAATCGGCATTACGGTTTTGTTTTCCTAGTTTCGAGCTTGAAAATTATTTTTGCAAAAACGTTTATTTGATAAAAACTCTTTTGTTTTTGAGTGAAAATTTGTAGATTACCAAAGTAAATTTGCATTTCGTGTTTGGATATAAAAGGTTGTGAATTATTTACCTTTTATTTCAAAATTAGTTTGAATTTCGAATTTGCTTTTTTTTGTTATTTTTAACAGTTCAATAAATGGGCAGCACCCATGAAAAGAAAACTGGAGTCGGAAAATAGAAAATTCAACAATGCATGGTCGGAAAAAATATTTTGTTATTTGAGCAAAAATAGTGGCGTTTTATGTTTAATTTGTCAAAAAATTATCTCTTGTATGAAAGAATTTAATGTAAAACGACATTATGAAACGAATCACCACGAATATCATAAAAAATCAGGGGAAAATTCGATTGGAAAAACTCGATTTTCTCAAACGAGGATTAGACTCACAGCAAAGTGTTTTCAGAAAAATTCACAAAGATGCTAAAGTTTCCTTGGAAACTAGCTATAATATTGCACTTTTGATTGCCAAATCAATCTCGTCCATTTACTGAAGGAGAGTTTATAAAAAAATGTTTAATAACTGCATCAGAAAAAATGTGTCCAGATGTTACGAAAAAGTTCGAAAATCTTTCATTGAGCAGAACACAATACAACGAAGAGTATTTGACCTAGCAGAAGATATTCGTACACAGTTTAAGGAAAAATAAAAAAAAAAATTATATTTTTCTCTTGCCGCAGATGAGTTCCACCGACATTTCATCAACAGCACAGCTCATTATATTTTTTCGAGGAATAACTGACAATTTTGAAGTGATTGAGGAAATGTTGGCCATGAAGTCGTTGAAGGGGGAAGCAACAGGAAATGATTTGAAGATGAATATGATGGATGCGTGCAAGGCTGTTAACTTAAATTTTGATAATTTGGCGGGAATTACTACTGATGGTGTACCAGCTATGGTAGGTGTCAACAACGGTATGGTATCATTGATTGAAAAAGATCTCGTAGGGCGAAAAACATAAATTATTGCGATTTCATTGCATAATCCACCAACAAAACCTTTGTGGAAAAGATCTGCGAATGGAACACATAATGAAAACCGTATTTCAACAATTAATTTTCATTAAGAAAAAAGGCAATGAGGAGGTGGAAGCTGAATACCAGGACCTTATATATTACTGTGAAGTTAGATGGCTGAGCAAAGGGAAATTGCCTCAAAAGAATTTCTCGATCTAATGCCAGAAATAAAAATATTTATGACTGAGAAGGATAAGAAATGTTCCAGAACTTCAAGATGAAAAATGGCTTAGTGAATTAGTTTTCCTGGTGGACCATAACTACTCATTTAAACTTATTAAATTTGAAGCTTCAAGGAAAAAATCAATTTATAGCAGATATGGCTAATCATCTGGAAGCTTTTGAAATTAAATTAAAGTTATTTCACACCCACTTTTTGAATGGACAATGTTTTCATTTCCCAAATTGCGAAAAATTTATTAAAAAAAATTGAATATTGCCAACTTTATGCTGCGAAGATTGCAAACTTAATAGAAATTTTTCGGCAACATATTCGAAGATTTTAAAAAATATAAATTTGATTTCAAACTATTTTCGAATCCTTTTTCAATTAACCCGCAAGAAGCTAATTCAAATCTACAATTGGAATTCATAGACCTGCAGTCATGCGAAATGTTAAGGCAAAAATATAATGATAGGGGATTTAAAAAAATTCTATCAATGTTTGAATAAGGAAAATTACCCAAATTTGTATGAAAATGCTGCACGTTACGCATCGTTGTTTGGTTCAACATACATATATTTGTGAACAAACCTTCACAATAATGAACCTCAACAAAATGCAAACTGCGATCGCGTATTGCAGACGAAAACTTGGAAGCAGTTTTTAAGGTTGGCCACAACACAATTGGTTCAGGACATTTCCAAACTTTCCGAAAAATTGTAAAATTACTTTATATTAAATATATATATGTATAAAAAACCAAAAAACACATTTTTTTTTCAATGGCCCGGCACATATTCGCGTTTTTAAATTTGGCTCGCTTCTTAAATACTTTGTGCACCCATGCTAGATGAATGCCCGTATGTAATTTCGTATGGTCACCCATCTGTGCAAGTTTCATTTTTGAAGTGGTTTTTCGCATTTATTTCTAACCTTGGCTAATAACTTGAAATTTCATTTTTGTTAAATCTATATCAAAAAAATATATTAAAAATTAGATACTTTTAATCGAAATTACAAGCATTTACCAATATTCTAAATCCCAGTGTATTATTAAAACAGATACAAATCCAATATTACTAAATTTCCACATAAAAGAATGTAAAATATTTTTCCATTTAATCCCCTTCTAATATTAACCTTACCTAAGGTACATTACATTTTCTTACAGAACATAAACAAAAGTGACATTTAGAGAGAGGGAGCCATATGTTAGACAGTGAGAAAAATCATCACGTTCGCCACGCAAAATGGCATATATATACACGCAACGGGCCTCTGCGTTAGTTTCTTACTAGTAGGCAATTCCTCATTTTAATAATTGAAAAAAATTGTGCTATTTTTGAATCAAATTGAAAAAAAAAACAAAGTGCCATCTACATGTGGAGGCATAAAATAAAAATTCGGTTTTCATGAAAAAAAAACTGTAAATTCAGGTACTACATAAATATATAAATAAACACGAATAAATAAACAAAATTCAAATTCAAAACTTTCATAATTCTAAGCAACTTAAAATTTGAAGCATCTGAG